>JAUZST010002468.1:0-18019 GCA_034779995.1 Parotocinclus haroldoi | reverse complement strand
TCTGTGTCTGTGCGTGTCTGTGTCTGTGCGTGTCTGTGTCTGTGCGTGTCTGTGTCTGTGCGTGTCTGTGTCTGTGCCTGTGCGTGTCTGTGCCTGTGCGTGTCTGTGCCTGTGCGTGTCTGTGCCTGTGCGCGTCTGTGCCTGTGCGCGTCTGTGCGTGTGCGCGTCTGTGTGTGTGCGCGTCTGTTTGCGTGTGTGCGTGTGTGTGCGCGTGTGCGCGCGTGTGCGTCTGTCTGTGCGTCTGTCTGTGCGTGTGTGTGCGTGTGCATGTGTGTGCGTGTGCGTCTGTCTGTGCGTCTGTCTGTGCGTCTGTCTGTGCGTGTGTGTGTGTGTGTGTGTGTGTGTGTGGTGCTTATGCTTCAGGCAGCATGTCAACTGCAAAAAGATTTACTGCCAGCTGACAGTTTAATTTAGGATTGCTGTCTAAATAAATACAAAATTACATTCTCAGTTTAAACTTTGAGACTTAAGAGCCTGTGAATGTTTCGTTCTGTGAAAAACATTTAGCTAATTGCAGCAGTTTGTCCTGTTGAACGATCATTTCTTAATTACTTTAGTTAGACATTTATATGGTTAATTTCCCTTTCTCGGGGATTACATGCAATTTGCAGGGATTGCAACATCTTCGTGACATCAGTTGTTGCTGTGGTAATGTGTGGAATAAATAACACTTGAAATTAATAGCACGCCTTTTCAGGGAGTCATGAGGATTGTGTTGTGCTTTTTCTCTGTGAGCTCATGCTTGTAGTTTGACATATCACCTCTGGTGCTGGATGATTTGTATTGAATTTGAACAGCTTATTTCAAAAATCACTCGAGAGCTGGTAGAAATTGCTAGATTACGTTTCTTTTAGGAAAGTATATAATATGCACAACAGTCTCACACTGAGGTGTAGTTACAGGTAGGGTTGTGGCAGTAGATATTTACCTAACTGCCGTGACTTGTCCCTCATTAGATCAAATCTGAGTCATTGGCAGGTCTTGCTTCTTCTAAGTCTTCTTTTTTTTCCTCACATGCGAAATGCAACCAAAGAGCTAAAACATTTGATTTCCAAACACAAGCATGTACGTATCAGTTTGTATACCTGACTGTGAATAATTGTTGGTAGAAAAAAATAGTAACAATACTCCAATGCTGACCAGGATATGGGAAGTGGGGTGACTGGAATAACTGTAATTTATGAGTAATACCTTACTTATGTCTACATTCTCGTACATACACAATACTGACTCATCCTTAGCTATGTCTTATCTCTTATTTGATTTAAGTCTTCAATGATTTTTTTTCTCAGCTTGTCACTGGACAGGGCAATATTGTCTCAATTATGGCTCTGGAATACAAATCACAGGTTTGTAAGGTTTTGCTAATATGCCACTTTTGGGCCCTTGAGTAAATCCCTTAATATTTAACTACTCATCTCATCTGTAAGTAATGCTGGATAAGAGCAGATAGTACAATCCCAACACAGAAAAACAGTACAGCGAATGCAAACAAAAACCATTCTTAGTTGATAGTAGTGGTACCCGGTATAGATGATCAGTTTCTGATGTACTCAGACCAAGTCGTTTTGCGCCACCAACCGTAAAGTCACTGCTGGTTTGAACTTCAGCAGGTAGTATGCTAAATGCATTGTTTTAGCTGTGTGATTGGCTGACTAGATATTAGCATTAACGGGCACTTGAAACTTGTTGACTTGGCTGTTTAGAAACTGAAAAAGTGTTACACTTACTTTACTTTGCAGTCTTGATTAGTTTGCTTATTTTACTGAGGTTATGTGGAATTTTATTAGTATATATCATACAATAAAGGTAACACAATTACGAGCTCAGTCATTATGGCCATCACATACAGAAGCGATTGTTGGGAGACTGGTCAGGTGGTACATCTCTTCAGCTCTGTGATGGACTGACCTGCTGCCCAGGGGTATGCATGTATTCCTGCTCTGTGCTGTACGAGGATGGTCGGCAAGTGAGTGAAACAAAAATGTACAGTGTTTTTTATTGATTTCATATGCCTGTACAGTGGTTACTTCATGCTCACAAATTGGTGTCGGTTCTTCTGTTAGATTTATACTAATCTTTGCTTTAGAAAAAATCCATGGCACAGTGGAATCTGATAAACAGATAGTTGGGGAGCTCTGTGGATGAGAAGCTCCCTAATGTTCTGATGATGTGAAAAAAGGATTGGGTGGAGCAACAATAAAACTTCTTTTGCTCCTGGCTTGAGAGGGGCAGGGGTTAAGCTCAAAATCTCAAGGAAGTAACTAATGCTCTGGGAGGACGTGTAAAGTAAAACTGGGATATATATATATATATATATATATATATATATCTCAAGTCATGTCACAGTTGTTAAGTATTTCATTTTCAAATGCAAAGCTGCCATCTAACACAAATTGGAAGGGCCCTTCACAACCTGAGCAGCAGTAACAATACTAGCTAATGTTGCTGAGTTTAATTTAAATATTTTATTGTCTCTTTTGCTTGATTTTTTTTAGCTATAAAGGAGTACCACATATCCATATGAGTGGACAATTTACTATGTATTTGACTAATATATTTGAGCATTTATTACTTAATGTGGGAAGCATGGTGCCTCGGTGGGTAGCAACGCTGCCTCACAGCAAGAAAGTCCCAGGTTCAATCCCAGCGTGGAGCGGCCTGAGTACTTTGTGTGGAGTCTGCATGTCAATATGCGATGTTCTTCCAACATCATAAAACCTTGGTCAGTGGGTAGGTGACGATCCAATGTTCTAAAAAGGATGCTAAAGTATGTTCTGTCAGTATGTAAGGTTAGTTTATCAGAGGGCGGTACACATGGAGGCATGACCAGGTACTTAGGAAAGATCTGTCAGGTGTAGCTGGAATTGCTAGTCAGTAGTTGTGGATAAAAAGGGCTGGGTAGAAAAGGTAAGGGAGTTTCATACATTTCAGAATAGTATAATGGGATTGGAGGATATAGAGGATTTGGGAGGCGAAGCTGGATATACATTGCTTATATAACAAGTGGTGAGTAAAGGCTGTACAGTGGACAACTGAGTGAAATTTTAGTTCAGTTTTATGTGTATAGCACTTTTCTTCAATAGACATTAAACTGCTCTCACACTTGAAGATTTTGTTCTTGAGACTGTCCTCATGCTTATGTTAACTGTCAGTAATCCAAAAGAATTCTAGTTAGAGTGAGAAACTCCCTGATGGGATCACCGACTAATTGACTATTAAATTAGTTGACAGCTAATTTGGTAGTTGATTTTAGTCGACTAAGTCAATGAATTGTTGCATCCCTAAAATGAATTTAACAAAACGGATGCATGATAAATTAAGATTATGATAACTTAAAACTGTGCATTGTCTCTGTGAAAGATGTCTGAAACTGGTGTTGTACTCCAGAGATTTATTAGAGGGGAAATAAGTTTTCAACTCATAAGCCAGTTCGAAGTTTTATGAGGGTGGAGGAGACTCCTTGTAAGAGGTCATTGAAGTTGTACTTGTCCACATTGTCCAAAGAACAATAAGGCTGTCAGTACCACAGTATGTAAAAGTGTTCAGGTAAAACCAGTGGGCTTAATCTACACTTGTTTTTACCTTACTTCCAGCGTTTGAAACGACATGCTCCTGATGTGTATTCTTGTATGTTGACGTCTGGTTCTGCAAGACTGCATCTCATTGTAAAGATGACATTCTGTTAGTTATTTGATTCATGGTTACATGCCACCATCTCTTAGCCAGTATGCAGGACTTCTAACGTAACACACTTTTGTGCAGGAGACCCTGTAGTTTATGTCCCATTTAACTAAGCTGAGTCAGGAGTTTCAGACCTGAAGAAACACGGCAACTCGCAACACGAAACTTTCAGTGCCTCGCGTCTCCTGCAGTTGAGGAGCGTTGTGCTGTGGTTTCACTACAGTGTAACAGCACAGCGGTTCTGATGGAGACCGTCTTTGTTCTGCCTGGAATGTGTTTATGGGCAGTTTCTTCCTGCAGAGCATGTAGAACACCCTTTTTTGAACCGTGGGTGAAGAGATCAGCACTTGTTGACAGACTGAACATGCATTCATTAGAGATTGTGGGGAATTTTTCTGATTTTTCAGATGCTTGAGCAACATTGTTTTAATAATGCTACCTTTCCGCTAAAATGAATTATTTACTCTGGCTTTTTTTTTTTTTTTTTTTTTTTTTTTTGCTTTAAGAACTTTTAGGCAGATTGACTTTATTTGCTTTGTAGAGTACCAGATGAATGACTATAAGCAGACCATTTAGCTAATGTCTTATTCTAGTGTGTATAATGTCTAGTTTTAATTGCAGTTTGCATACAGGGCTGTATTAAACTGTGCTTACTTTGTGGAACACCTTTGTATGCAGTGTTTTGCTTATGTTCATATTTTTCCTCTCTTGCTGTGTGCCCGGTCTCTGTAGGATTACCAAACCGTTGACGTTTGCTGACTGTGTGGGTGATGAGCTTCCTCTTGGCTGGGAAGTTGTGTATGACCAGCAGGTTGGCGTTTACTACATCGACCACATCAACAGTAAGTACTCCTGTATTTTTCCTTTCATTGTTTGCACACTACCATTCGTACAAGCACACTTTATACATTTATTTGAACAGTTTATTCTGATCAACAACATTTGCCATTTGAGACGATGTACAACAATGAGAGATTCCACATTCTAGATCTGGCTCGTGGAAAATTGCTGGTCCTGTGGTTTCTTATTCTTTGAGGTCTCTCACCACCATGGTATAATTTACATTCATAATTGTGTGGCGTAAGTCAGAGGCCTAAAACCTAAAAGTGCTAATGAAAATGTTTGGTTGGATCTCTGTGGAGAAGGATTTATACCACAGCGTGGCAGACCTCAAACAAACCTCAAAGCTTTACAAAAACTATGTGAAGAAGAAGGTAGATCAATGAGTGGTAGATCAATGATCTATTTGTCATGGATTTTCCTTCACAATCACTTGGCCTAAACATCATCCAGCATTAATGGGGGCCCTTCAAGACAGAGAAAGCCAAGCAGTCAATGGCATCACAAGATATTATGGACTGTGGTGGCCTAGTGTTTAAGGTACTGGGCTATGGATCAGAAGGTCCAGGGTTCAAATCCCACAGTTGGGTTCCTGAGCAAGACCATTAACCCACAATTTCCTGAATTGTAAGACTGTATTAATTGTAAGTCGTTCTGGATAAGGGCGTCTGCTAAATGACTTAAATGTTAATATTCCTTATAAGATTGTGGAATCATGCTGGGATAACAGGGTTCAGCAGATTTGGTACAAGTCCCTGTAAGCTTGAGGAACAAATACAAAAATCTATTTATTTTAAGTATTCAACTTTTCACTCAATGCTGATTAGATGATTTTTGATGAACCGTTTAATTGTATTCCATAAAAATGCAAAATAGAAGCATTTTCACTAGTGGTCTCATTTTGCCCTCTTGGGCCATCAAGATAATTAATGAGCACCTGTGTTTGAAGTGAGGATGATGCCCAAAAAGCTAATGTAACTTCTGGATGCAGAGACTTATGCAATTGTTAGTATCTTTAGAGAACACACTCACCATTGCAGGCATTTTTAAAGACACCAAAAGCTGAAAAGCTGCTTCAATTCCTGTCTGTTGTTAATCTGAGAAAACAAATGTAGCAATCATATGGACAGTAGATGTAAACTCCCGATATGATGAATTTGAAGATGGTCCATGTTCTGTCTTGGCGTTAAACCCCTCGTAACTAACACACATTTTAGATATGCCGATTTAGTGGTGGACGACATGGTAGAAATATATAACAATATTTAAAGACATTCAAGCTATAGTTATTACAATGCCTTGTAATCTCAAACCGAACGCATCAGTAGAACAATAGCTGCATCAACAGATTCTTAAAAACTGCTATTAAAATATTGTCCCATACTTAGTTTATTTGGTTTACTTAACGTTGCTATTGGCATCAGCGCCATTTCAACGACACAACCAAAGTTATATTTAGAGACAAGGTTGTATCAGGACTAGTTATGTATACACACTTAAGTCAAAGACAAATTAAGAGTACCCAGAGTAAACCCACGCAGACACAAAATCGTGTAATTTTGCTGCTGCATTAAATTAAACCGTACTAATTGCTCTCTTATTTTGACACATGGAGTTGGTCATTGTTCTTTTTTTTTTTTTTTTTTAGAAACCACCCAGATCGAGAACCCCAGAACACAATGGCGACAGGAGCAGGAGCGCATGCTGAAGGAGTACCTGGTAGTGGCCCAGGAGGCCCTCAATGCCAAGAAGGAGATGTACCTGATCAAGCAGCAGAGGCTAGAGCTAGCCCAGCAGGAAATGCAGCTCTTTAACCAGCTGAGCCAGGACGATACTCGCTCCATCACCAGCTGTGAGATTACACTCACTGACTCATTGACTCTTTCGCTCACACTCCCACTGTCTGTTTTACAGTGAGGTGTTGGTTAAAATTCGAGCTCTACAACTCATTGACTGGTAGAGCCCATCCCTTTCCTCACCTCTGCTCCTTTGACCTCCTCCCTTCCTCTCTTTTTGTTTTTCCCCTCGTTCTCTTTGTCTTTCTTTCTCTCACTACCTCCATCTCTCTCTTTCAGAACACCCCTCCTTTTCCTCTTTCCCGTTTCCCATTTTTCATTCACCATATTTCACCTAGCATTTTTTTATGACTGCATAAACTTGCATATTTAGATTTGCTATACATGTTATACAATTTGTATTTTATGTTCTGTATTGTTTTATTAGTTCAGTTAGTTTTGCACATATTGACAGATGTTTATAGACATAGCCAAGCCCCGTTTATACCTCGAGTATGGTTGCTGTTATTATTTTTCACATTATAATTATATTTATAGCGTTTAGCGGACACTCTTATCCAGAGTGACGTACATCTGCTACAGCCGTACAATCCTAGCATTTGTGGGCTAAGGACCCAACCGTGGCAGCTTGGCAGTGGTAGTTTTTTGAACCATGGATTTTCTGCTCCATTGTACAGCCACCACCAGGCAATCTCAGTCCCATAATTTATTATCTAATATATGGTGCATCAGTTAGCAACTTTTTGTAGTGCTGTAGCTTTCCAAGTCATTTATTTATTCATTCATGTTCTGTACCCACTCAATCCAATTCAGGGTCGTGGGGAGCCGGAGCCTATCTGGCTGCATATTGCACAAGAGCTGCTTTATTGACGCATGTCTTTGGAATGTAGGAGGAAACTGTACCTGGAGGAAACCCACACAGACATGGGGAGAACATGCAGACTCCACACAGGCACTGGCCAGACTCAAACCAGGGCCTCTGCAGCTATGCAGAAACAGCGCTAACCACTGTGCCATTGCTGTGCCCTTGCCTGATTTATGATGCATCCATTTCCTCTTGTTAGTCTTTTAGCTTTCAGCACTATGATGGATGGAATTATGCACACAGTCATTTTTTTAAACCCTCCTGAACAAGTATATCATGGAAGGACAAAGATTTCTTTGTAGTAACTAAAATGCATAGAGGTTTAACGGCACATTGCTTTTTGTAACAGTTGTCTTGTTACTGGCATGTAAAAGATTAAAAACAGTTTTCCTGAGACTTTTTGTATCTTCAGTAATGGTAAATGTAAATACAGAGTCATACAAGGGATGGGCACGTTTTCTATGTTATTTATTTATTTTTGGCTCGCTTCTGCGCTTTAGTTTTGTTTTGCCAGTCAAACTGTGTGGATCACAAGCCCTAACGTTTATCAAGATATTTTGACTGTTGGTTTTGAAAAGTCGATATAAGTATAGTAGAATAATGTAAAAGAATAGAGATCACTTAGGCTAAACAATGTACACTTCCCAGCAAAATGTTGAATGATTTAAAAATGTAAATCTCCCTACCTGTTCTAGTTGTTTACAAATAATCACGTCAAATGCCACAAATATGATATCGCCCTGTAATTAACAGGGAAGGGGTGAAGCGTGCACACAAGCCAGAGCTCAAGTCTCAGGTAGACTGATGTGCCAATTTACAAGTTAGGGACCTGTAATTACTTCACTTCTATAATGTTTGCATGTCCTCTCTGTTTACTATAGGTACTCCAGTTTCCTCCCACATTACAAATATGTCTGTTAAGTTAATTGTTGGTTCTAAATTGCCCTATAAATTACCTTATCCCCTTAATAATGTATCAGGGTTATTATTATTATTATTATTATTGTTGTTTCAGACAAATGTTCACTTGACTAAGGAATAAATTAGTTGCTGTTAAACAAATACCCCATGAATGCACGTAATAAAATGTTTTGAGTTTTTGGTATCTCTGTTCAGATCATGGAGACATTTTAATCATTCATGATCGAAAATCATTCTATCACCCACCACTAGTTGGCTCTGGAAATATTTCGTTTTTCTAGAGCCTATAAACATTCTTCGGCAAGAACTAAAAGTGAAAGTTCCTATATTCACCCTGGTCAGATTGACAGTGGTTTCCATTCTCTTGTGGAATCCATTGTACACAGGAGAAAATGGTCACTGGTTTGAAAGACAAACGGGATAGAACTTAACTTAGCAGTTTAAGAATTGCTTACTCATAGTTCAGAAATCACAACTGGTGAAATGGAATATTAGACATGTATTTGAGTTGATGATAATTAATCCTTGCTTTTTATTTTATTTTTTGTGGGAATCACACCCCCAAAAAATCTTTGAGTTGAAGTCTAGGCTGAATGTATGGGAAGGTAACATGACTGATGAATGGAGAGAAAGTAGGAGGAATGTGCACAAAAGCTTCTTAATCATAGCATACTGTATTCCTTCTTTCTCTTTTCCCTGTTTGTCTGGCCGCAGTTCAATGGAGTTGTATTTCAGCGCCTGCATTCTTTTCGTTTGTGTTCTTTTTCTCATCCTTTCCATGTATGTCTGTCTTTTACAGCACACTCTGGCTCATCTTCAAATGCAAAATATGACACTGACCAAATCAAAGCAGAAATCGCCTGTAGGCGTGAGCGGGTAAGTCATTATCCTCTGAGAACAATGCCTTAGAGGCCGTGCTTTGGAGGGGCCCATTGACAGTATGTGTCGGGGGCCCCTTTAGGAATGAGAGGCCTGGGTTTGGGGCTCGGCATTCTTTGGTACATTTGTGCTTTTCTAGGGTGTTACTCTGTTCATCATTTTATACACAATATATGAATTATGAATCATTTGGGAATCTTTGTGGCCACCTTTGTGAACATTAATCAATCTCATATGTCTGGACCTTTTTACAGTTATCCCAGTAGGCTGCTGCTTTAGTTTGCTTGCAGTACACATTTTGCTTATATTTTATAATCATGGTGTCAATAATCATTTTTCATAGTAGACTTGCATTTTCCAGAACAAAGGATTTTGTGTGTTATGTTATCTACAGTAGATCATACTTTGATTGTTTATTTGTTTCTAAGTGCATTGTAGTGAAAAAGCAATGCAAGTATTCTTATTCACACAGTCAATGCTGACAGTAGTGGCTCGGGTTCAGTTAGTACAATTTGTTCTTGTGCTAAGCCCATTAAAATGTATAGTAGCTAAGTGTAATCACTACAAGTGATCCCCGATTTACGATGGAGAAACGTTCCAACAAATCCATCGTAAGTTGAATTTATCATGAGCTTTTCCTCACTACATTTCCCAGCCATGTAGCTCCTTACACATGTGGCAGCGTACCAAATGGGGCACAGGAGAGTATCAAGGAAACGTACCCTTAAACATGATTAAAGCACTTATAGTAAACTACAGTTGGGCAAAGGCATCAACATGAAGCTTATTTTATAATAAAATTTTGAATACCTCACACAATTTATTGAAGAGTGTATTGAAAGTGAAACAAAATGATTTTTGTACAACCTTTTTCTCATTATATTTCTAAAGCTTGCTGCTCCCACCATGTGACTCCCTATGGTCCAGTACCAGCTTACTCAATAAATTGTGGGAGAGTACCTCATATCGTATATACCGCTTGCCAGCTTGCAATTTAAAGTGTGGTTGCGCTATTGAAATACTTAGTATAACATTTGGGCTGTTTCTAGTCCACTATGTTGCCTTTTGAACAAGAAGTTCCTGCTGAACCAAATTCAGAGCTGAAGATCTGAGGGGGAAATCTGTGACACAGTGGAGACCCTGTTTGTAATATCAGGCATATTATTACAGGTGTATTAAGCATGTTTATTACAGCAGCCGATATAGTTTGATAGGCTGTAACCTTGTGAAAATGTACACACACACAAAGTTTAGAGCATGTGTTACGTGCTGTATGAAGAGGTTAAATTTGGCATAGAGTTAAAACCAAACCAATTGCACAGATAACCAGCTAATAATACAGTCCCTGGTGTCACAGTGTTATGGCGATCAAGCGAAAATCTATTCTGACACTTAGCAGTGGAGCCAGTCAGTTATAGACTGTATGAAGGCCACAAAAACACACTGTTCAGTTTTTAAATGCCCTTTGTGAGCAGTTTTCAATGACAATAAAATATTTTGATGCTGAACTAAAATAATCATTGATGAAAATGTTATTACATTATCAATATATGCATTCTCTTGAAGTTTATATTGTGACAGTGATACATGTGACAGTATCTAATTTAATAATATTTCTTTAGGGTCACATGGGTGCAAAATAAGTCGTGTTCATGCAGAGTATTTGAATTTCAAATTTGAATTATTTGTCCCAGCCTTAAACAAAAGATGATAATTCTGGATTAGTCAGCAGCTTTTTTTTGCCCTGTGCTGCGTATTGTGAGTCACAAAACTGCGAAATGTGTTAGTAAGCAATAGTGAGTTAATGTTCGATACTTTAACCTTGTGATATTTTATTCACCAGCCTTCAGCAATATAAGCTGAAGTTGTAGTGGAAGGATACTGCTGGAATGTGTTTTGGAGGGTGGTATGTGTGGGCAGGGCCTTTCCTCTTCCTGTGTGTGGGTTAGGGGTGTTGGTGTGAGACCTTTCAGTTCACTGATTGCTCAGCTTTTTTTTTTTTTCTCGATAGGCTCCGTAGAGGGATGTCCTCTTATTGTCTGTTTGTTCAAAAATACTGTACATGCAATTTATTATGTACTGTGTATAATGCAGACTCGTGTGTCCACAGCTCTCGAAGCTCAAACAAGAGCTGGCTCAGATGAGACAGGAGCTGCAGTACAAGGAAATGGGAGTGGAAACACTACAAGAGTGAGTTTTACACATGCACGTCAAAAGTAAAGTGCAGTAAAAATCCTGTGTCGGATTTATCCTTCCTTTCTTTCTTGTCCTCCTGCCTCCTGTTTGAAATGTTCTTTCCTATTTCAGTCTGTTTGCCCAACCACTTTGCCAGGTTCTCTCTGCTGGCAGGTATCTCTGTGTCTATGCACAAAATGTTCAACATGTCTTCAACCCCTCTAGATGTTGATCTTGGCAGAGGTTTGGGCGTCGCTGTGTCGGATCATAACACCTTACGCGAATATGATATTGCACTGTAATTAACAGGGAAGGGGTGAAGCGTGCACACAAGTCTCAGGTAGGCTGATGTGCCAATTTACAAGTGAGGGACCTGTAATTACTCCTTGGTAACAACCAGGTTGGCTCATTTGGTAAACTAAAGCTGATGCATTACAGTAAATGATTTACTGATTGATTTGAGACAGCTGACTTCTAACTGAATCACAGTGAAACATCAGGAGGCTCAACTACAGTACTAATTAAATTTTATTAATGAGTGTTGATTTACTTCTACTTAAAATCTAAGGTTAAAAGTAACAGTTCTGTTTGTTTGTATAGGGCAGCACTGGTACAGTGGTTGGCACGTCACCTCACTGCTCCCCAGCCTCTGTTTCTGTAATGTCTTCTCTGTTTACTCCAGTTTCATTCCACATTTCAAATACGTGTGTTAGGTTAATTGGTGTTTCTAAATTGCTGTGTGCGCGCATTGCGATGAATTGGTGGGTTTTCCATACATGTTAAACATATCCTAGCTCAAATTGTAGAGTACCTGTATATGAAAACCAATTCTGTATAGATGGTATAAAACAACATCTGGTGTAATGCCCTTAACTATGAGCATGCAACTCAAATTGTCATTCATCGGCCTACATGATTTCAGGTTGACCATGCCATACAGTAGGTTTGGTGGATTTTGTGTGTAAGGCGGTGTTTGAATTTTGCCCAAATAGTGCTTGAATTTCAGTCCAAAATGTCGGATCAACTCAACATAAAACATTTCACTGCAGGGGTGCTTTATGGCACATTTTAAGAAGAGGGCTTTTGTCATCGCTTGCAGTATGTCCTGTAAAATTGTTTGCATTTCTTCACATATATGACCTAAAACATTGTTAGATTTTCACACACATTCTAAAAATAGAACCCAACATTGTGAAATAATATACAGCGAAATGACCCAGTATTACATATTTGTCCATATATTGACAGTATATTTTGTCATTATACAATTGTTAAACAACAAATCTAGTGGTGGTCTAAGACTTTTTCACAGTGCTGTATAATCGCCAGGTATCGGGGAAACGCAAAGCTAATTTTGTTGTACTGTGCACATTAAATCCATTATAAGCCTCATACCATGGATATCACATACTCTAGCGCGTACTTCCATGGAACAGTTTGACCAGATTAAATTGTCACCTCTGACCCTCTTGTTTTGGTTGGTGGAGTTCTTTTTTTGGAGTTGGTGGGTCATATCTTTAAAATAGTATACGACTACGAACACCATAGTTAATACGTTCAATCTTTTCGTCTTGAGCATACTGCCTGGCTTTTTCGACCTAGACCAGCATGACAAACATCTCGTATATGCACGCCACATGCTAAACATGTTGTGCATGCATCCCAGAAGCAGCAAGGCTAAATGTGGAACTGTTTATGGAAGAAAACCCTCTCTGCTGTGTGATTACAGCAAGAAATCTTCCAACCTGACCAGCTCAAATATGCCCATACTAATATCCCCTCACGTACCTGTCATCAATTTCTCTCACTGCAACGTGATTTAGACCAGTTCTATTCTTAATTCACTTTCCAGCACAGTTTGAACTAATTGCATGATGTAATTGTGAGTTATTATTCAGTTCAGTGAAGCAGCAAATGCAATAGTTACCCCGTAGTGGAACGTTCTTAAAATAGTTGCAGTATAAAGGATCTACCTCAAATCTGGTCAGTTTTTCTTCTCATGGACAGTTGTTACTGTCACTGTAATAGATCTGCTGGTTGTTCGGATGGGTTTGAATGAAAAAGCAGGTGGTAATGATTAATCTGCTCGTGTGACTGCATGTTTTAAACACAGTCGGTCTTTGTGTGCGTGTCTGAGTCTGTCTGTCTGTCTGTCTGTGTGTACTCGGGGGGAAAAGGAGACTCCACCCCAGGAAGAGGATGCACCAGTGCATTGGAGAGAGCCAACGCAGGAAAGGGGGAGAGGGAGGTAGAGGGGCAAAAAGTACAGTGTACAGCAAACACGAGATATCTGGCAGCAAAATCCTCTTCTTCCTGCGTTCCAGTGCGCAAGCTTATCTTTTAGATAGAACTCCAGTGGCTCTCAAAATAGCAGCTTAACTCACAGTGAAGAAGATGGAGGAACCCTGCCCAAGCATTATTTAGGAAAATACTCAGCGTCTTTTATATCTCACATGAGCTGTAAAAGCACATAAGCACTGATGTACAGTGTGACATTGCCACTTAACAAAGAAGGGGTGAGCAAATATTCTGCTGTAGCCCATCCCATGTGCTCTGGATCAGGGTTTTTAAAGTAAATATCTTATAAAATCTCCATGTTCAGTCGGGCCTATTACAAGGCATTGTGCCCTTTCAAATTTAGCACGTCTCTAAGTGACAAAACACTTCCAAACTGCAGCCACTTTCTACCTTTGCATCTTTACTCCCACTTCATTTGTGCTTTCTTCTGTTCTTTCATCTGATGGAACATCTCTAAACCTAAACCTAAGCAATCATTCATGAGGGCACTTGAAGACAGAGAAAACCATTCAGTAACCACTAGATCTTCTAAATATAATGGTGGATTGACACGTTTTGCACAAACATGAAGTGCATGCTGTAAGTACAGTAAAGGGAGGAATGCATGTTGATTGTAATGGAAAACATTGCATAAATTAGAGAAGAATGCAGAACGGATTTTCATTTTCAGTACTGATTTCAGGTCTTTATCCCCCACTATAAATATTAGAAAATTATTGTAGTAAATTTATAGTGCACATCGAGTCTGTCGTAAATTGGTTAATACAGTTATCCTTATAAATAAAATGGCTTATTCATTTATATCAGATAGCAGTCAGATTGTAATATCGGTCAGGTTATAGTGTAGGCATGCACAGGATTCCTTTAAGCCTTGTAAGTGAATGTCAATAATGATGCTGTTTATCACGGAAATTCTAAACATACTAATCATTTTATTCAAACGACATGGTCTCATACATAACATTCTGGATTTCTATGTACTGCAACTTTTCCAGCAGCAGTGCTACTTCCTCGAAACGCTTTTGCCTTAATCATAGTGTCCAGAATTGCTCCAAATCACTTCAGCTGGCAGCAGGATTACTTCTAATTACTTCTCTGACTGCATCACAACTATCCAAACAAACAAACTCAAGGCACTGTAGGAGAATGATAGCCTGTAAACAAGTTGTCAGACGAGGTTCTGTGTAGTGTTTTCTAGCAAGCGAAACAGCTTTGTGCAGTAAGCAAACGCTTATACACCCCTAGTCAAATTACATGTTTATGAATTTAATGGAACCTCTGTAGGGTACGAACCTCAATATCTCTCTGAATTGCTATTGCAAATTTTGTGCAATTTCCCCACAGTGTGTTTAGATTTAGTATTTAGGTTTAGATTTAATGTGCATTAATGGCTTTGCTCCGTGCAAACATGGTTTTAGCCTTTTTAATGTAATTTAGGAAATCAATAAATCATATCTTAAAGCAGGCCAGACTGTAGCAGAAGAAGGCATTTCTGTATATTAAGTCTGCCTTGGAGTCTACAGGTCCAGCGACAGGCGCTGGCCAGAGACGCTGTGCAGTTTTTCCTCTTGACTGTGGTTTGAGCCCATTTAATGTGACAGACAGGCTTAACAAGAGCATCTGGACTTGTAACCTAGAGCCGTAATGACTCGCCTTAACCAGGGCATCCACATGACATTAAAAGAAACAGTCAGTGGTGAGTCTGAGAAATCGCTAGACTGGACTAGAGTGCATTCCAAACCCTAACTCTTGATTTAGAGTGAGATTTCTAAATGTGTGTCACTTAAGTGTGGGAGATGTGGTAAAACTTGTCATTTTCAGGATACACAGGACTGAGCATGATTATTTGAATAGATTGGAAATCTGAACACGTGTTATTGTTGGTTTACGTAATAATATGGTATAGGGCAAATATAATTTGAAATAAAAACATGCAATATTTTTGTTGGGGTTCTGCTGACAGATTTTTCTTCAGTCACTACTTTCATTTAAGACACAAGGCAATGAGTAAACGTAAAACCTTCCATGTTAGTTTTTTTTTTTTTTTTGTCATAACATATTTTTTTTTCCTTTGAGATATACGAGTTATATGCACTTAAATATATTTTGATATCATTTCACAACATGTGGTTTTTCTTTCAAAATTACATCAAAAGAGTGAAACCATTTTCTGTTTACAAAATGATACTGACCAGATAAGAAAACGAAGGAATTAATAAATAGCACTTTTGCAATATATATTACTTCAAAGCAGCTTGACAAAATCTAAAGCTAGACCTAAATCCTAAATAAAATAGTTTTTTTTTTCTCTGGGCATCATGTATTTTATAATATTATATATAAGCACAACGCAATATCAAGCAAAATATCATATCAAACACAACACAGTATTAATCTCACATCATCGTATAACCTTTTTAAAAGGTTATATGATGGCACTGGCATAGTTGTATGTTATATGTAAAGTATTTTTAAAAAATGCAATATATAAATAGTGAGCAGTAAGGTATGGTGAGCTTGGTTTTACCCGCTGTCTCTCAGGCGTTGACACGTTAATGCATACTGTGCATACTGTGCTCCGTTTCCCTCGCTTACAAAATTATCTCAAATGTTTCCATTTCAGTAAGTGGGTCATAAGTTGACCAGCTGTTTGAAATTCATCAGTGAAATTTTCTCGAGTTGTTTTGAATTTTGGGCAGTGGAGGAGAGTCCAGTGTACCCTCTATCTTCACTTCCCTGCTCTCATGGTAACCACACATTTGCTTCTCTTGAGCCAAGACTGTTGGCCAGGCCATGGTCACTGAGCCAATACTTTGTCAGAGATCAGCAACCGAGATGGATCGTGATACAGAGATACAGTTTGTGCACTCCTTTTATTGCACAAAAGCCTCCTAGTTACTATGAGCCTATGAATTGATTCTCACAGTATTCTAGATTTATGGACTTACTGCTGGTGATGAGCTGGTTGATGGTCAGTGCTGTGTGGTTGCTGTATATTAATGCCTCTCTCTATCGCCCTGACACAAACGCACATTAATGACAAACTTTATACGAGTCTTTGTTTGCATTGTTTTTACTATGCAGGCAGGTATTTCAGAAGACCTCAGAAAACTGCGACACATGCACGAACTGTGAAGTGTTCGCCAGTTTCAAAGATACTGTTTCGTCAGATCACAGACATGCACACACTGAGATATTGTCCAAATATATGTTATGAGGCACGTATTTATAAGTTGTTTAATCACATGCATTTGTAACCTGATTTTACGACAAAGCAGGTTGGTGACCTTACGTAACGTGCGTCTTGTGTAAACACAACTGTACTGTATGTAATAATATACATAGTAAATACTTTAGCGTGCAAGGGGGGTGCAGCAGTCTGAGACACCAGTCTACCAATACAGTGACCTGGTTCAATTCCCTACCATACCGTCTTGCTCTGTTTGGCATCACTTAAGGCATGACTGGCTTTTTTAAGGCACACCCTGCATTTTTATCAGGCCAAGCTGGACTAAAACCGTGAAAGAGATGTTTGGCTATAACATGGCTATGTTATTCACTGAATGGCAACAATGTTTGGACCAATGCACTGTGATAAGCAGTCATATGATTAGTCCACATAGAACAGTGCCAGATCAACAGGGATCTACCATCTAGTCGTTTTAGATTTTCAAACTCCAAGTAAACAGAAGGTAAGTAGGCTACAAGCACTAGAGATAAATAGTAGCTGCATAGGTACACGTCTGTTAACGTCTTGAGAGTGTTGTGGTGTAATGTGCAGGGTGGGGTGGTACTGGGCAGCATGTGGCAACGCAGATCGGGCAGGGCTGCCTGCGGAAGGTGCAGGTTTGAGGGGAAACAATGGCCTGCTTGTGCGGTGAGTGGAGGAAAGGAGGGGGAAGCAGAGGAAGAGGAGGAGGTACAGAGTACCTGAATTTGGAGAAAAGGGACTGAAGAAAAGAGCACGTGGCAAAGGGCTCTGTGTCCTTTAAAAAAAAGCAAGGTTGAAGGGGTATACTAGTTGTATACTAGTTGTTATGGATTTAATAACGGGTACCAATTATTTATTACTTATGTATAGTGGAATATGTATAATCCTAACATTTGCGTTGTTCAGTGGTCTGTTATTCATTTTTTCCAATTCCAGCATCATTGTAAAAAAATATTTCATTTTTCATTGAGTTTGTCACTATAGAAATAGGAATTGCTAAAGAATTCGATTACGTTAAGGGTTTATCCAGAGTGACTTACAGCTTACATACATTTTTAAATTTAAGCAATGTATATTAAGTTCCTCGTTATAGGACCCAACAACGGTAGCGCCCTGATCATTTAGTTCCACAGTTCAGTACAATTACTGAAATCTGTCACAACGACCTGCAGAATAAAAGCGTAAATGGGTCTCTACTTTAAATGGAAAAATTATAGATATGATTCAGTAATCATCCATTACTTTAGGGCAATATCTCCTGGATGTAGTAGGTTCAGAATTTATATGAAAATACACCAAGCGGCTATATTCTTTGCCCAGCCTGTACGAACACGGGCATATATATATATA
>JAUZST010002467.1:0-18021 GCA_034779995.1 Parotocinclus haroldoi | reverse complement strand
ATATATATATATATATATATATATATATATACACACACACACACACACACACACACACACACACACACACATACATACATGCTTTAAAATGATACAGAAAATTATTCTAACCCTTTATTTTCTTTGTGAGAAACGTGTGCACGAAGACAATTCACATACATGAGTACCTCAGTCCCTCGCCTGCCTGGGCACATTGCTTTAACAACTTGTAGACATAATCTAATTTCACACCAAAACAGAGAGCAAAATCAAGTCAGGTTTCATCCAGGTGTAATTACAGCAAGAAACTTACAGCAAAGGGCTCTCTGGTCTTTATCGGAATGGAAATCCAATTCCTAAAGAGCCCACCTTTCTGACGCATTAAATATATTTCAGCAATTCTGTTGGCTCATTTACCGCCGCTTTACTGAGGGCACACAGCATTACACTCAGTCCGCTGTACAGTGGCAGGTGATTTACACCCCACTATAACATTTTGACTGCCTATACTACAGAACGCAAACAGACTATTTTGCTGTTTTATGCTGCTCTTTTGGGCAAATCACCATAATAACAAGTTCTGGTCAAAATAAATATTAAATAAAAGCAAACTAAATAAACATGGTGCACCAGCAGCAAGTTTAACAGCTCTGATATTCCTCAATGACAACAATGAAAATATTTTGTGTATTTCAGTATCCCTTCTCCCTCATCACAGAGAGCTGTTTAGCCAGCTCTACCAAGAAAAACATCTCGCTCTTATTCCTCTGCATTAGATTGAAAACACTATTAATCCCCGTGCTAATCTGTCCCCAAATCTCCACTGTGTCCTAGGCAGGCCACGTTGACCCTGTGCTACCCTGCTAGGATCCATTCAGAGAGACAACTCCCTCCCTCACCCACTGTAGCTCCATCAATCTTGTACAAGAGATGAGAACACAGGGTAGCTGCAGGTGACCCCATGATCACCACAGCATCTGGTTAAATTACTTAACTTGGCGCCCAGCAGACATGTAATCCGGTATAATGCCTTTTTAGCAGAGAGGCCACCAATCTGGATAAATCCAGCAATCCTGCCCATCTCATCCAGATCCCACAAGAATAGCTCCAATGTGAAATTATGTACATTTCTATAATGCAGTAAATAATCTGCATCAATTGACAGACAGATTTAAATCCTTCACAAAGTCTTAGATTATCACTTGTCATTGTCATTGTTCTTTGGAAACATTTAATATATTGCAAATAGTTATTTATTTTCAACAGCTAGCAGATTGGGGGGAGAAATTACAATGTGCCAATTGAGAAAGATTGACAATATTGAGTCATGTGAAGTTCCCAGTCTCGGTTTGTATACATTGTGATTGAGTGACATTTTAATTACAAGACTTCAGCCCAGCAGTGGAAAGACTCACAATCAAAAGGGTGATAGAGACGAGAAAGAGAGACTGGGAAGACAGCAGGTGTAAGAACAAGACAAAGTAAAATAGTAGAGAAATAACCATAAGACAATCCTAGATGTACATTTGTTCAGAAATGCATGGGTGTGTCCTTATAACAAACAAACAATGTAGAACAGAAGTTAAAATAGGTGGTTTAAATAATTTGACCATAATAGAACGCATAAATACTGTGACCAAATTCCCAGACAACTGCAAAAGAAAATGGACAACCGCAACAATAATTTCAGGAGCCTGCATGCATGAATTAATCTATTTAAAATTACATTTTAGATATATTTGTTATCACAACTTTTTTAATCTTGGAGCTTCTAACCGAACACATTAAACCTAGCTGTGTATATGCCCCAGACTCAAACGTGTATTTGTTAATTTAATATTGTGCTTCAGCATAAAAGTCCACAAGGCACAAGGTTACATCAACCAGGTTACATCATTGGGTTAATTTCAGGTTAATTAGTTAATCTAACACAATGTGTTTGGACTATGGGAGAAAACTGTAGTACCCAGAGTAATCCCACACAGACATGGAGACACACTCCAAACAGAGGAGGATCAAGTCACTTAATCCTATGATGAAACCCATAACCATCAGTGAGGCAACAGTGCTACCCACTGAGCCATCGTGTCACCCAGTGTCATGTGTTACCAGGTGTTGTTATTTGTTTCCAGTAATTTATTTTTTATATGGTATGTGGCATCACATGAGATATGTTCCTTAGTGACTTTGCTGCCCAATAAAATCACTGTGTCTAATATGGCTACCCTACTAAAATATTTGTAGTTACACCTGTGTCTATAGCTAGATTGACTAACTGGGAGGGATGGATTAATGTATGTCTGTACAGACAGACATACATAAAACCTCATGGTCTCTCCCCATAGTCCTACTGGTAACTTAAAAAAAGAAACATCATCAAAAGGAGGGGTTGCCAGTATTCAAACAGGAAAACAAATCTGGAGCTTACTGCGTCACCACCATAAGAGGTCTGTAGACATGATTAC
Organism: Parotocinclus haroldoi; assembly: GCA_034779995.1. Classification (NCBI taxonomy): domain Eukaryota; kingdom Metazoa; phylum Chordata; class Actinopteri; order Siluriformes; family Loricariidae; genus Parotocinclus; species Parotocinclus haroldoi. The sequence goes on along the minus strand of JAUZST010002467.1, from coordinate 15,577 downwards.
AAGAGAGGAAGCAATAACTTCTTTTCCATTCTTTCCATAATTATTTCCTAATTGTATGTATTATTAAGCAGGTAATTGCAACAGAGGCTCATGTAAGTTCCAGAAGAGTCACCACAAAGTTAAATGTTAAGCTAACAAAAAACAAATTAAATATATATTAGAAATAGAAAATTAGAAATATCCCCTAATGAAAGGTCCCCTAATATTTGTGAGCAGTGTAATAAATGCAACATTAGGCTAAGCAATTTTAATAGCATTTTTAATAACAGTAAGTGAATTACTGCGTGCCCATACTAATAGTTTGATTATTATGTTCTTGCACGTTTCCAATGTAATACACTAATGGCTAACTCGGGTCATGTGAAATCTGACTTCTATCATGGTATTGCTACAAATATTAATGCAGTTTACACAGAATGATTACCAGAAACAATAAACATCCAGTGAACAGTGATGTCATGGTCAAAAGTGTCTAGAAGTGGCTAGAATGTTTAGAGGCTAGACTTGTGGATGGCTACACCAACTTAAATGTTGATACTTCACAACAGTACTGATCTGAAAGGCATTTCTGTATGCACACATCAACCATTGAGGCAACTGGGCTACAATATCAAACTTTCAGATTTCCTTCTTAGCCACTAACAAATCTGAAGCTCAACTGAAGGCATAATGACTGCAAACATTCCCTAGTCTTGATGTTTGCCTCCCTACGCAGATGAAACGGTCAGAATAATAACATAAACAGCATGAGTCCATGGACTCAACCTGCTTTATGTCAATAGTTTAAGCTGCTGTGGTGTAATATGTGTGAAATATTTTCTCGGCACTCATTGGACCCTCTACTACCCTTTTTTATGGACAGAGTAGAATTAATGTGTCCATGAAAAACACAAGAATTACATAGTAAAACCCAGCACAGTGATGTACCTTGCTGTAATTTGAAAAAAAAAATGACTGTGAGTGTCATATTACAATAGCTTTAGAAGCAGAAAGTGTATATCCAGACCAAACTTGCCTTATATATACATATATACATACACACACACACACACATTTTTTAAAGGACAGTTGTTATTAACAGCATGTACTATCAAAGCTCAAAAGACTATTGTCTGAAAGGCTGTGAGAGAATTGATTAAGTGATGGTGGCACTGTGCAGCAGTGCCTCAAGTGGCAACCTGGTTCACTTCTATAATTAGTCCTGCTTAAGATATAAAGTAATACTGAATGTGCTTGTGTGTGTCTAGTGTAGTGTGAATTTCTGTTTTCCTCTGTGCAAAACAGTGAAAAGGGAACTACAACAACACTAATTGAAGTCAGGTATAAAAGACAATAAAAGTCAAGGCAATAAAACAAGATAAGAAAATGTCTAATGGACTAATTAATCCAAAGGCAGGGAACAGAATGAGACCTTAGACAGACAGCTTGTCTGTTGTTTTTCAGCATTCAGGCAAGATTCTGGCTTGCTACGCACCATCAGTCACTTTTTGCCACCAGGTGTGTTTGGGCATCTGTGTTTGAGTGAGTGAGGAAAGGTGTCCTATATAAACACTCATAAAAAGTGCTTGGAGGGGAAAAAACAGACTTTTCCATTGTTTTACAGATACTGGTCTTTCTAGGTACCAAGCACATAAACATCTTATGTCTTACTCTTATTCCATTTCTACCAGTTGATGCCAACTGCATCTTTAAACTTAGCAATAATTTGCTAAGATTACACAGACATAGCTTCCTGGAGCAGTGCATCCATGCAGATTGTTATCAGGAATTTACCTGTCAGCCTCAGTAACATGCTTTAAAGTCTGAATAGCAAAGCTGAGATAATTCCAGACTTCTCTCTCTGGAGAAGTGGAGCTTTCAAACTGAAACATGAAAAGTTCTAGAACATTGTTGATGATAACCAAATCCCTCATGGCAGCAAATGGAGATAACGATAGTTCTATGTCTTACAGAATTAAATAAATTTGCAGCATGACTATACACTAGTCTTTAATGATTTAAACCTATATAAAGCAAACTGTCTCAGCTTTCAAGAAACAATAGTAATCTTTAAAGGTTTGATTAAGCATTCTCATTTCACTTGTATAAATCATTACCTCAGCTGATTAAGGCAATAAATCAGTAAGAAAAGTCTCGAGTAAACATTTTAACGAAACAGAATAGTGAGATGGGAGCTGCATTGTTTTACCATCATCCATTCCACACTACATAAATGACAAATTTGATTTGACAAAAATGTTAGAAAAAGTTCACTGATATTTATACTCTCATTTAAATAAGCACAGTAGAAAGTAGACTAGAAGGGCTACACTGCGAATCGCTCATGTTCAAAAGAGGTTTACTATTTTTAAGTTGCTCAAATGGTACAAATCCAAGCTGAACCAATGTCTATTATGCTGAAACAACACGTTACAATAAAACACTGAAAATTAAATCAAAGTAAGACCTATGAGTATTTAAAATGTCTATTTTGTGAGTATAAACAGATCATAAACTCCAACATTCTCTGCTCTATGGGATGGGCACAATAATTGGGATGCCTTACTGAGAACTGCTATGTACAATTTGCGAAAGTCCCTCAACTCTGGTCTGCCACATTTCGGATGCAGGATACATAGATAAAGCGTGCACACACGCAACCCGTTGAAAATAAATGTATGTAGAAAATGTTAAATAAATGAGTGGAATGTTTTGTAAGTAATGCACGTGAAATTGTAAAAAAAAAAATCCCTCTCTGTGGGGGTCAGTAATTAACCAGACTGGCATACCTGTGCAGCATTTGTTGTTGTGTACTCTTTATACCTGTCATGGCTGCTCATACACTGGCACAAATGGATCAGGAAAAGCTTCAGAAAACTTCAGAAAGTGGATCAAATGGGAGGAAATATATCGCTGTCAAAACTGTACAGGTACTTTCAGTAAAAAGGCTATATCTTAGCATAACAGTCTCTATATATTGACTCTATTAACCTCACAGAACACAAATGACTGCTATAGAAAAATCTGTTTATTAGCACACTGGCCGAAACATTACAGAGACACTAAGAAACAACAAAGATGCTGAAGAGTTATTCACAGTACAAAGTATCTCTTCTGGTGTAGTGCTTCATTCTATTTAAATCATGGTTTAAATAAATGGTTATTCATTTTCATGTAAAACAAATTTGAAAGTCTTGGAACAATATAATAAGTACTCAATTATTCTGATTATCGCTCAAAACACTGAATGAAAATAATCCTTTAGATCCAGACACCAAAGTCATTTATAGGGGGACTCGACTCGATAAAGCATTATAAACTCACAACCCTATGGCATGACTCCACACAGGTAAATCAACAGCAAACATTCAAATACACAATGTTCTCTAAAACTATAATACTGAAGTCCCGCTCACATCAGGTTAAAAACACACTGTCCAGTACTTTAGTACTAAGGTGCTGCCTTTGTCAAAATTTAGCATACATGTATACAAGGTGTAAGAGTATACCATTCTGCATTATACATTTTGTTCAAGCATCCCTCATCAAGATGAACGTACCCATTTAGAATATTGCCCTGAATAAACATGAATCAATGAAGCCCTCAGTGTGTTTGTGTGGAACTTTGTTCAGCAGCACACAGCCTGTAACTCAGTCTTGTGTACTGGCAGAGAAACAAAGAGTGGTTCTGAGGGAACATGACCCACACAAAATTTGCACTGGGGTCTGCATTAATAGAGGGAGAGATAAAGACTAGTCTAAAGACCACAGTCAGTGATCTAATTGTGTGTAAAGCATTCTTTAAGATAGTTTCAAGAGTCATCAAATGTAGCTACACAAACAAGAAATAGCATTCCATAGACATGACATGGCATGAAGTAATTTAGGAAATTATGCCTCATCAGAAGTAACCTTGATGCTTGTTGCAGAAGAACACGAGGATGGCACAGAGGCACACGAGACAGGACAGAAAGCATGGTTAGCTTACCCTGAGCTGAGAGCCAAAGCAGGAGGGGGATCCACATCATCATCCTGGAGGACACTTTGGGGTAATCGGTGACCTCTGGTCTGGGGTTGGACGGCAGCAACAGAGACCTGTGGACTTGTAGTAGTCTTGAAGCAGGTACTACTCTCAGCTGAATCCTCTGGATGAAGAACTTAGTTTCTGTCAGCTTCTGTCAACTTGAAGGCTCTGGCATCTAAGGCTTGAAAGATTAGGTTGTTGTATGTAGGTCTGTGCGTGTTTGAGTCGTCTGTCTGAGTCTTCTGTTGATGTGCACCCGGTCTCAGAGACTGCAATTGTGCTCCGGCTTTCTCGCACGCTTCACACGCTCTGCCGATTCAGTTTTCAACCGTCAGTGTCTTCAGGCTCACTCCTCCCTCCCTCTCTTGCTCTCGTTCTCCCTCTCTCTGTCTCTACAAATCTCCCTCTCTCTTGCTCTATGGCAGACATGGGCTGGACTGATCTGTGGCTCCTCCCCTAGTTGGAGTCAAGCAGCCTTGTGATGAAAGGCTAGGACAATCACAGCCAATCTCTCTAGACTAAAGGTGCCAAGTGAAAGAGAAAAAACAAAGAAAGGAAAATACAAAGAAGTGACCAATACCAGTCAGGTAGAATAGGAAGCAGTGGAAGCAAGTTACAGAAAAGGAGGCACAGTTTGTGTACAATGCTGCCACGAGATCTAAACTGCTTGAATGTTTACTGATAATTTCCCATAGAACTTTAGCTAAAGAACATGGCTAATCCAACCTTCCAATCAATCCAATGACTTTAAGAATAATCTAACTTTAAGTTGATAAACTGAACATGCAGGTGGCACTGTAAGTTCTTTTACGAATGACTAGGCAACTTGATTTACATATTTTGATGTTTGTAATTCACACCAGAGCTTAAAGGTCAATTCTCAGAAAAGGGAATGAAGCACCAACTCTTTCTCTTTTGGGATTGACACTCAAACCTACAGTCGAACCCCAATACCTGAATTCAAGCTGTAACATATGGGGCATTTAATTTACCCACTAACAGAACAAGCTATAAATACTTTGATCATTAAACTACTAGATGAAGATGGGGTTTTAAATGACTATTTACCTCCAGCCTACATCCTCAATTCTTCTATTTGAGATTAATAAACATTAACGTAATGAATTGGTGTATTATAACTGAAAGATTATTTATTTTATATGGTACCACTTAATGTTAGCAGAAACAGGCTGTGAGATTACACTCACTTGTTCATGATAGTACTGTACATGTGATGAGCAACATCCTGCTCCTTTTACATAATGTCTGCCCAATAAGTAAACATGATACCTCATAAATAATGTAAATGTACATAAATACTGTAATCTAACACACGTTTGCTAGTAGATGTCCATAGCAGTCTCAGCTATGCTGAGAAGCTCTAGCATTCCTGATGTATGACTACATGGTGTGCAGAAGAAAAAAAATACTTCCCTGCCTACCATGTGATTGGGATAGTGATTCAGGTTTCTTCCTTTATTTGCTTTTTATAAATCAAATTTTCTTTCTTGTTGATGTTGCCCAGCATGTGCTATACTGAAAGACTGGGGACTTAAACAACAACCTGCTGCTTCAGAGTACACTTACATCATTTGTTCTATTTTTAAAGTCTATGAAAGTCTACTACAGCACATAAATATCAGTCTTGATTTACCATAATTATTATAAAGTCACGTTTAAATATACGACAATAGCTATGACTATTGTATGTGAGTAATATTTATTATTATTTTGTTGAAATTACATGTACTGCCAAGCGTAGAAGTCTTAGACTCTTAGAAGCGTGAGATTATAAGAGAATTAGAAAAACATTGCAATGTTTGCATACAGGATCGGCAAGACGGAACTGAGAACAAAGCAATCAGAAACAAAATATAACCACGGCTTTCCAAAGAACGTGAAAGTGAGTACCGTTTAAATGCCTGAGATGCTAATCCGCAGAGTGTACACCGCTGTGCGTGATCAGAATATATGGTGCAAACCAGAATGAAGTAATGAAGAGCAGTGCAAGACGTGCATGCTGGGACGTGTAGTCCAGAAGTGACAGGCTCATGACCTATGATAAGTTAACGTGATAACAAAGGATATTATAATTGCAAAGCTTATTATTGCAGAACAAATATGTTAATACAAGATTAGCAAATCTCTCTGAAATCTCAAAGCAGCAGTTACTCTTTATTAGTGTTTTCTGTATTTCTCAATCAAGCTGTGTCCAGTGACACCCCCCAGATTTTTTTCATTGGGCGGCCAAGATGTGGAGATGGTTTTGGAGTGGCACACCAAAACAAAAACTCAATTTATGGATGTACATTATTGTAGTATATAAACTAGTTAATTATCTAATGTCCGTACACTAATATGACACAGTTAACATTTTACAGTACAACGACATTGTGCAATGTATTTGTGTATATATACATATATTAGGTGATTCGTCAGTCTTTAAATAATTCCCCTGTTTCCTAACAAGACAAAAATACAAGTTTAATTTCAGTGAGTACATTAATCATAAGAAACAAACAATTTACTGAAAATAAACAAAAAAAAAAAAGTTAAACGCATCACACAGATGCTTCAAGTTATTTTTGATACAGTTTTACGTAACTGTACTGTTGCCGTGTCTTTATATAAACAAATATACTATAGTATATGTCCAAAAATGGACATACCACTCTTTTATGAAGCTTTGTCTCCTATGTACTTCTATGTATACGGTAATCCATAGTATTGTGTCCATCGTAAAGTCCATTACTGACTGAAATGTACAGCAAGTCATTAAGTATATGAGAGAGAAGGGGAATTTGGGGGGGTGATCCCAACACCCCCCATAAGGCGCCACTGGCTGTGACCTGCACATGTCTTTCTCTACTTTAGATTAAGGTCAATTCTTAAATGTAGACAGCGATAAGAGAAATTGTTCTATAACAAATCATTCATTTTCAATTAATGGAATAAAATAATAAGCATCTGGAAATATTTGGGTGCTATAGATAATCAGCAGTTGATAGAAACTGACTATAATTGTAATTGTTCTTTTTAAATGTAAATACACTTATCTCTAATAAGACCAGTGGATATGGCTTTAATTCTTTAGCTGACTCAGAAACCCCAGGGGTCTCCATCGTAAGGTGCTTTTCCAAGACCTTAGTATCTACTGAATATGTAACAGATGTGTCAAGTGTCAGAATTAACTATAATCTACTACCAGCCAGCTTTGGCAAATCTCTGTAATGTATCTAATCAATTATCCTCTCTGACTGGACACTGTGGATGCACATGAAGCACCACAGTGGTTAGAGCCACCACATTGATTCCATGTAGGGATTGTACTTCAGTATTTCATCATCAATTGCCATTATGCACGGTACCTTTACTTCCTGCTTGATCAGATCTGATCATTAACTGACTGACCACTTATCCCCTTGCATAGACTGTAAAGCCTAGTAGGGACCTCTTGTATCCTGTTACCTTTAAACACTTAAGTCGAATATTTTGGAATCTCCTTTTATACTGTCTTGTCACTTGTTAGATCTATTCGCATCCGCTTAAAGTATTACAGCATCTACTGTACAGTAAGGTCACAGAAGGGGTGGACCTATCTAAATGTCAGATTACACACAGCTGCCTAAGATCAGAGATTTATTCAGACCCATTTATTTAAAGAAATAGTGAGATAACTCTAAAATGTGACTTCACAGAATTCATTAAAAAAACTTAATTTATAGTGACAGGCTTCTTTTTATTTGTATTTTTATAGGTTATAGACATTTCTGAGATGCTTGATGACAAACACTAAAAAAAGCTGTGTAACGCTCAAATACATTAGTGCAACTGTTCAAAATTGTGTACTGTGAACTGTGTGAAATGTAAAATGTACAGCATGGATAATTTTCCACAACATCTACACACATAAAAAACCCCAAAATACTGTAAAATGTGTTTTTTTAATTGGCATTTTCTTCTGCATTTGATGTTCAAAATAGAAGCCTGGAGGTCAATTAATATTTTGACTGAAGTGTCAAATTAATTATCATTGGGCTATAAGAAGAAGAAGAACAACAACAACAACACAACTGTGCCAAATATTTACAATTTTCCAATTAAAAAAGCTGACCCCCTTTTAAAGAAGTGTCCCCCAAAATAAATTCAAGCTCAGCTGGAACACTGCCAGCTCTCAGCTAGGTCCACACTAAATTAGTGTGAAAAACATACAGTCATGGACTGAAAAATGGTAAATAAACCCAATTAGATCCATATTCAATATGACTTACAATATCGAAGTTGTTCATCTTTGTAAAGTAATACTTGCTAACAAGCAGTGTCTCAGTAAATATTTCATGAACATTTCCTTTGGTATCTGCATCTTTATGATGGACATGCTGTATATAAGAAACTCTGCAAATATACTTGCATAATGAAACATCCCAACCAAACATGATTCTGTGCTTATTTAACATAGACTGGTGTTACAGAATTCTGAATTTCTGTATAGTTATTAAAGTGTATTGTTCTTCTGACAGTTTCTTGCTGTCTGTTTTTCATGTTCCCATTAGAGCTCTTTTGAAATGTGGATGAACAAGTAGTCATAAACATAAACCATATAAGTAATGGCTCAGTCCAAGCTCTAGACTGTGAATTAAAAGGTTGTAAGTTCAAGTCAAATGAAGAAAAACTCAGGCATTGAAAGCAAATCAAGGCTCTGAATTGCACTTCAATAAATGATAACCCAACAAACACAGAGTGTATAAATATCAATGTAAATAAAGAGAATAATGACAAGCAGGTGGACACAATTAGCCAAACCAAACCAAAAAACAGAAAGCAAAACAAAGAGATGTTCTCTACTATCGCTATGGGAACTGCAGAAGCGAGAGAAAGACAGTGAGTCATGAAAGAATTGTCCAATTTACATGCACTTTCCAAATCGTGTCAACAGGAGTGAAAAGTGGACCCTGAACCCAACGTCAGAATTTCTCTCATTGGTAGAAGCCAAAGGTTAATTTGACTTATTTCTTAGCCAAACCAATAAAAATAAAAGTGTGGCATTTTCAGAGAGTGATACTAGATAAGCTAAAACAGGCTTTTGCTTTGGACAGACAGCAATGACAGTTTGAGGCTCTAAAGGGTCCACAGCACCAGCTGGCCAAGGCTCTCAAGGTTCAACAATGCCGGCTGGTAGCTCTGGAAGGTCTGGGACAACTGGCAGAGGGTCGGTAAGATCAACAATAATGATCTTTCAGCAAAGCAAATTAAGTAAGTGGCAAGTATCGGTAGTAGCCTGTGTTTGACCAACTGTGAGTATTCAAATGCTGGGGCGAATGATACAACACCCAAAAGCAATACACATAAAAATACATCGGTGCTTGAAAGTTCAATTGAATTTGAATTTGTTAATAAACATTCCTTTCCTGCATTTCAGGCCTGCAACACATTCCAAAAAAAGTTGGGGCGTTAAACCATTTACTACTCTGTTGGCATTCCTTTAAACTTATATGTTTTGGTACAGAGGATACCAAGTAAGTTAGTGTTTCACGTGTTATTTTTAACACAAGATGTACAACAGCACATGGTTGTTGCTGTTGTATTTTTGAGAACACATTTCTTGTTCCTTTTCCACGTTTTCCTTTTGAATGAAAGCAGTGGTCAAATATATAGACATGGAAAAATGTTCTATGGAATCCGGAAGATTTTTATGCTATAAAGTTAGGTAGTAGATACTAAATGGGTGCATCATTATAATTAAGATAATAAACTATTATGTTTAAATTGGAGGCAATAAAAGATTTGAATTGCTCTGAATAGAATATAATATAATAAAATATACAAGCCCGGACTAATTTTGAAATAATCATTTAAGCAGAAAAACATCATTATTGGAATGATTAACATAGGAACAGGCACCCTGGTCAGTTGAGGATTGGGTATGACAGGAGGCACATGTTGGGATTTTTCTCTACATGTAATAAAAAGAAATAATAGCCAATATAGAGGACAAAATAATTTAAATAATTTGTTGTCCAGGAATTTCATGAATGAAGACTCAATACAGAGATCATAAACGATTTAAAATAATAATAAAAAAGTAATAATAATAAAATAACAGAGGAAGTCCATCTAACGAAACGTCATCGTATGACCCAAGAATACTTGACCCAGGAAATGTGGTAACACATGAGGTTTTCTTCAAAGAAAACGTTTTGTTATGATGGACTCACCACAAATACATTCAATTGGAAAATGTTCTCTAATGGGTAGCATAAGCAATCTGAAACTACATAAAATCTGAAACTAATATCATCATGAATTACGCTTTTTTTAATTGATCAGAGAATGTTATATTTGCTCTATGCAGATGATGGACCACTTTTAAAAGAGACTGTTGCAATTAGAGGAAATTGAAAAGTTACTTAATTACCTAAAAAGTTATTTAGGAATTACAAACAAATTTCAATGGATAATTGTTTAGAGTTCAATAAAATGGATGCAGGTTTGATCCAAATGTACCCTGTGGAATGCATTCTTAAGGAATGTCAGAAGTAGAATGGATCAGAATGGAATGGTAATAATAAAGCAAAAGAGCTATCATAGCCATCTTGATATTTCTAAGAGTGGGTGGTTTAGCAACTAGCTTTTTGTTCATTCTCAAAAGTATTCACACCTCAGTCAGTAATACAGTAATATTGGAAACTGCCAATAAACACAACAGAAAAATAAGAATACAAAACAGGCTCATCAGCAATAGTTTTTCTTTCCTTTGTTAAATGTTTAGCACATAACATAGTGTTTAAAGTGTGTGTACTTTTCAGTTCATGCCTTTTTTTCTTGTTGTTCTCTCCATGCATGATGGAAGGATGCATAATCAGACTAGTTAATGTGCACACCCACATTCCACAAAAAGTCAAGAGAATGAGTGCCACAAGTTTTATGCTTGTAGACTGCTAGACTTTTGTACTTAAGCATAGGAATTACATTCTTATGTTTTGTTTGTTCATTTGGTGCTGTTCATGGTACCCTTTAGTCCATTCTCAGTCTTTGAAGTTAGTCTGTGTTTTGTTAATACATATGTCGCCAATTTCTGTTTGTATCAGCAGACTTACATTGTGCATTTTTTGTGACCTCCCCATTACAAAAATTGCCTACCTTGTCCAGTCCATGAGGCTAGCATTTAATATGTTTTTGTTGTTGTTGTTTTGCTTGTTTAAGGATTTCCTTTAAGTTATTTACTAAGGAAGCTATACTAATTTCCTTTAACATTAAGAAGGAAATACCAAGCTCTTATCCTTGTTTCTGAGTTTTAAGGTACTCTATATTATCTATTTAAAGTGACTTGTAACCTCAAACATGCACACCAGGTCAGATCTTCAAGATATGTAGAATGTTTTTAATGAAAACCAGGCAAGTAGGTGTGTTCTGATTTTTGCCAGTGATGCACACCTTTTGTTGCTGTTTGTGCCACAGCAATAAAAAAACTGTAATAAAGCAAACACACAGAGACTGTAACTTTGCTTGGAAATGTACCATACTGACACTTCTTAATGCAATTCTGTGGAAAAGCATGTTTTAAAAAAAAAAAAAATAGATATTGTAACACTAGGGATTGCCTGGCTAGAGTCCTTAGACCCAGCTGACCCTCAAACCACCATCACCCCCAGGTTCCCATGTGGTGTATTAATCACATCATAACACAGATTCTGCATCAATTCCATCATTACATTGTTGAATGTATGCCATTATTTTACATTAAGCAGTAATCAACACTAAATTCAACATTATTGGCCATCTGGGAACAGTAACCTGGCGCGTTTAAATTGCAAGCTGTTTTCTATCACTTTGGGGACTATGCTCATTAACAAATAGGCATATAAATGTGTCATCAAAAATACATAAATGCAAAAAAAATTCTATTATTAAATTTTAAAATGACAAAAGTGAGAAATTGATTTCAGCATTAGGCCAGTCTCAGCAGCCCGGCTGCATTCTTTGTGCAGCCAGCAGTGTGTTCTCTTGCTTGCTGAGCTGGGTTATAAATCTTATTTATGCGCCACTTTCTCATACCTTCATCTCAAGGTGCCGAGAAGCACATACATCTCACACCCTGGCTAGGCTTAATTTAATTAATTGCACAGAGCCACAAAGTGACCTCTGAAGCTCTGACGTATAAAAATTACCTGAAGCAAATTGAGCATGAGCGCAGAAAAATAAGAAAAGTGGATGCCTAGTATGGAAAAGTGGAACAACAAACTGGAGAACAGAGCAAAGACAGCATAATATGACAACATGAAATATACATGAAGGATATCACATTAAAAGAAGGCCACTTCAAAATAAGAGAGTATGAGATATAGTGTCTGATGATGAAAATTATAATGTTGTGTTTTCTCTGGGATGTAGGATGAAGTAAAAACCCCAGCCTGAGACACAGAAAGGTATTTAAAGATGATTGACAGCCCTGGCACAGTTTGACTCAAATAGAAAGTGACACATCTGTTGATTTGGCTTCAGCCTACAGATCTGCTATTGCCTCTTTTGACATGCTGGAACTGAAATTCACAGGGTGTATGTTTGTGTCTGCGTGTGTGTCTTTGTGTGTGTGTGAGACAAAGAAAAAGCAAAAGAGAGGGAAAGAGGGATACTTGAGATCTTGAGGGTAGATGCATGCTTGTAAATTATTACGTGAGCAACTGGGGAAGGGGACGGATGAGCAAGCACATACATTATTATTCAGTGCAGGTCTTTGTCTTCTCTCTGATTGCACTTCCAAAAGACAAAGCCTGATTTATTTATTTCTGCTAGATGGATCAAGCTAGATTCTACTAACAGTATCTGGCAAAGTGAACTAAAATTGAATTGTCACCCAGTTTAAATGCCACAATTAAACTGACACTCTGTCAAAACCCAACAGAAAGATATGTCCCCAAATTACTTCAGACCTGCCAATTAAAATAAACTCTTTACATACAGGTTTTTTGCATGTTCTTCAAATTCTGTCTCAACAACATAGTAAGTGTTGAAAGTGACATGATGTGAAAATAAGTTGTCATTTATCTATATTGACATCTTTTCCTGTCCTTAACAGGAAAATAACATATTTATATATAACATATTATATATATTATATTATATATATATTATAACTTTCTGTTGATAATTTTTTGAATCATAAGATATATTGCAAATCTGCAATATCTATAATTGCAAATATCTTCTTTGATAGGCTAAATGACCACCTTCTCATTGGAAAAACCTTCAAATGATCCAGAATGGAGGCTTTCAGGTTGGCGGCCATACTGCTGGATCAGCAGTCTAATTATATATAAACATGACACAGAGGTCAGAGGCTTTTTCAAGTCAAGTGTATTACCCTTTACACTATGAGCAGACAAAGGCCCTTGAGTTTTTCACAGCTTTTCTGTGTGCACTTGCACTTCAGGTCACTATTTGCATTAATTAATTTCTTCACTTTCTTATCAATTTAATCCTGGAAAGAGACATAAAGGAGCCAGTGCCTAGCCCATGGCATGGGACACAAGGGCAGGGAAAATGCTACAGATGGCTTGTATCCATCATAGGGCACACACTTGCACACTTATACTCACATTAGGGCCACTTTAGTGTAATCAATTTACCTATTGCATGTCCTTGGAAGAAACCATAATATCCAGCGTAAACTCAGATACGGGGAGATACTGCACATATGGGGAGGAGACGCAGACTTCACACAGAAAGGACCCAGACCTTGGATAGAACAAGCACCTTGGATTGAACCCAGAACCTTCTCACTGTGAGGCAACAGTGCTACCCAACGAGCCATATTGGATACTTTCAACCAATATCCGAACTGACTTGCAAAGCTGTAATAATAAGTCTATGCATAATAAGACATGCATTGTATCAGTAGAACAATTTTGCAACAGTTAATAAATAAATCAGTTACTCAAAAAACAAAACCAGGAGCTAGTGATAAACCAGGGGGCTGGATAGGGAGGGGGTTATAAAAGAGCAAGGCGGCACAGACAACTAAATGTGGATTACAGTAAATAGTGAAAGTGGTTGTGGTCTGTATATTTTTTAATAAATTGTAAATTAGTCTCTGGTTAGGCAGAGAATTGATTGACTATTGCCATTCATAGACTGGTGCCTGATATGGATGTTATATCTTTAGCAGGCAATCAAAACATCAAAATATAGTTGTAAATAAAGTTTTGCTTTCTGCTATCACAGCCAACTGAAGCAAAGTTTATAAGTGAAAGAGCATTCAGTGCTGTTCAATACATACTACACTGTGGTGGCATGGAGGGTGCTGTAGATAATTGGTTTAGAATTTACTGTCACCTTAACCAAAGACCCTTTTTGCTAAATTAAAACATCCCCTAAACATCACAGAACCTCCTTTAGCTTTAACCTCACCTTGCACACAGTCCACATTGAAGGATTCTTGAGGTCTTTATGAAACACAATGCCTGACGTCACTCGCATCCAAGCAGAAATGAATTCATCTGACTAGATAATAAACTGTAAATTTATGGAATTAAATAAATGTTATTGTTGTTATTTTATTTCTTAGGATCTCTGTAATTATTGTAATAGTTGTAATTTGACTGAACCGAGTCATGCACTGTGATAATCATAGATTAATATTAACTGGAAATCGATAAGTTCAAAGTCAATGTGTATAGTAATGTGTTTGTACTTGTTTGTGTTGTGTGCATGTATGTGTTGCCATAAGGGAATATATTGGTGAAGATGTGTTGAATTTAGTTGTGCTGAATGATGATGCTTGTGTCTTATGACTTCAAAGGAAAACTATTTTTTACAGTGGTCCCAGTTAGTAATACAATGTAAAGCAGTGTGAGCAGTAGCTCTTCTACTGTGCTTTGTCTTTGAAATCTGTCTGCTGAACCTTGGAAAAATTTAGCTGTGAGAAGTCTCACTTTAAAGAAATTCTCAGCAAAGTGACTTATGCTCACTGCAGAAAAAAGAGGAATAGTTGGAATTACAACATTGGAGCAACAGGATAATAATTTATTGGAGAAAACTGCGCAATTGAAATTGACATTTATAGCATTTAAATTACATGCAAACTTTCCAACTGAGCTGGACGGTTGAAGGTTAAGGCAGTTGAGGCCAGAAGTAAAGATCAAGTGCACTGGGAATGTGATGGGCACAAATAAAGCATGAAGAAAGGTGCATTTTTTTCAACAGCAACTTTACTCATTAAATTAATTTTAATGGCCACCCCAGTCAGTGAAAGTGGTGTAACTAGGACATTTATTGATCTGCTGAAGTGAGGTAAATAAGCCATTAGATGTATTAATTTTGTTGTCTCTTGTGTACAAAGCTCCTAACACTTTTAATTGTCACCCTGCTTCTTCAGCACTTATAAGGAAGCTACTTAAAATTTAGTGGAGAGCAATTTGTTTACACAAGCTGTCACTCTCTCTGTCTTTCTGTCTCTCTCTCTCTCTCTATCTCTCGCTTTCTCTCTCTCTCTCTCTCTCACACACACCCACACACACACACACACACACACACACACACACACACACACACACACACACACACACACACACACAC
>JAUZST010002466.1:0-18024 GCA_034779995.1 Parotocinclus haroldoi | reverse complement strand
CTATGACAGGAAAACTGCTGACATATGCCAGAGCTTTGGTGCTACTTCATGTAAGCCTCATCCTCTACCTCATTCTCCTACCTCATTAAAGCATCTTTATACTCTCCCAATAGAAGAAATTCTCAAAGTGACCCTGTCATGCAACCCTACAACCTGCTCACTGGATCCACTTCCTTACACTGTGTTTCACGTAATCTCACCTGTCCTCCTACCATTCATCAGCTCCATCATCAACAGTTCTCTATCATCTGGTCATGTGCTCTAAGCTTTCAAGACTGCAAGGATTACACCTTTACTGAAGAAACCCATTATGGATCCCTCGGATGCTCAAAAGTTACAGACCAGTGTCACTTCTCACCTTCCTATCTAAAGTCTTAGAACACATTGTTTACAGGCTTCAAAGCTGCACACTCGGCCCTCTTGGCTGTCAATGAAAAATTGCATGCGGCTAGATTTGCCAAAATGTCATCTGCCCTCACTTTACTAGATCTCTCAGCAGCGTTTGTCACAGTCAGCCATGAGACTCTTCTGTCCATCCTCTTGAGTCTTGCAATCCAGGGAACAGCTTGGCAGTGGGTTGCTTCCTACCTAGCTGACAGGTCATATCAGGTACCGTGGAGAGGATCCATCCCGCAAACTGACCACTGGTGTCCCACAAGGCTCAGTACTTGGTCCTATCTTAGACTTAAAACTCTGATGCTTGCTTACAAAGCTAAAAATGGGCCTGCACCCTCCTACCTTGCGGCACTTATCACACCCCGCACTGGACCTCACTCACTCCAGTCCTCTAGCACTGCTCGACTGGTCCCCCCGTCTCTCTGGGGGCAAGGAAGACATTTATCTAGACTCTTCCCTGTTTTAGCTCCTAAGTGGTGAAATGAACTTCCCCTCAATGTTTGAACAGTTGTGTTTCTGGTTATTTTCAAACCATTTCAGAAGTGTATTCTTGTTTATAGTCCTTATTATTATTAATGGATTGTGTTACAGATGTCTTAAATCACGTTTGTAAGTCGCTCTGGATAAGGGCATCTGCTAAATACTGTAAATGTAAATGTGTGTGTATGTGTGTGTGTGTGTGTGTATATATATATATATGAGTAGTCTTGAGATTCCCTTGTGTATGGATATAACCTTGTGTGTGTCGCTAAGATGGACACTGATGCCGTTAAAGAAGCCAAATAAACAAACAGATCGTAACCATGTGGTTTATGTAAAACAGCTTAGGCTTGTGCTCTAAATATAGAAAGTGCACAAGACCTATGGATAAGAAAAACTTGTGTTTTAAGCAAAAGAACTAAGAAGGTAATAATACATTTCAGACAGCAAATGAGAAATGTCTATGAAACAGCAATGCACGATTGTGTGCACATACAAAGCAACAACCTTGTTTCGCAGTTAAATTACTTTTTAAATGTTATTAAGCAGAGGGTAAAAATAGATAGAAGATAAACAAAGAAAGCGAGGTGCTGATCCGGGTAAGCAGGGTGTAACTGAGCTCTGTGAAGGCTTTTTTTAATTTCTGAATTTAAGCAATTGATGTTGCAGTATGAAAAACAAGATTTCTCTTTTTTACTGTCAGACATCAGGCCAGCTTGTAGGTTTGTTTTGAGTCTTAATCAGTCCCAATTACAAGAGATCCATGAAGCCCTCTGATCAGAACAGGAAGGATCTCAAAACAGAACATGCAGACTGGTTTTTTAGGTCCTTAATTTCCCTGCCTATACTGAATTGTCTTACTTAATCAGGTTCCTTCCATCATCCCAGCACACCCCCTACCCAAACCATCTGCAATGTTTAGTTACCTTTTAATCGTTTACCTCTACCTTTCTAGTGCTAAATGTACATATTATATTTACTTTGGGAAGTAAAGATGTCTCCACTGAGAGATATATTGTACATATATGCAATGCTTTATTTTTTACTGTAGAATGAAATGATTAAATAACTGGAAATGTTTTATAGATATATACTTATGAGTTTCTTTTACATAAGAAAACAAATCAAAGTTTTCTAACCTTGGGAATATAAAAACTACCTGTGAGAAATCCTGCTCCTGTTCATTACAAATACACCAGCTTGGGCTGTTTGAAACTGTCTAAAAGGCTGGTGTGGAATACAAAACAAACAATGCTCTCGAGATGATTTGAAACTTTTCAGACAACCATTCCTCCCTGCTTCTCTGTGTGTACGTACGTTACTCTGTAGCTCTGGCCTTTTTCACCGATTTTCAGTGATGTGCTCTGCCCTATTCCTCCAGGCTGTATTCACTCCAGCAAAGAAATGCCACCATCGTACTGCAGAGAGTAAAGCACAGCTGGAGTTAGAAGGAGAGAGAGAGAGAGAGAGAGAGAGAGAGAGAGAGAGAGAGAGAGAGAGAACTGTGGTTTGGTTAATATTACATCACAGTATAAGCACGGCAGAAACATGGACTGAAACATTAGAGCTGTGCCTGGTTCTATTAGCTTCAGGGTCTGAAACATACAGTACTGAATGTCCTCCAGCTATTTCACCTGTTCACATGAACCATGGTGAGCCTCAGTGGCTATGTTTACATGCACCCTAATAAGCCATGAATAATTGGATTAATAGCTCAACTGGAATAGAACACGTTTAAACATACAACTCAGTCTGAATAGTCTAATCCGATTGACGCCAGTCCGAATGAAATGTATATCCAATTGAGCAAGGGAAATAATCTCCCTTTTTTGAAATTTTCAGAATACTTTTAAATTAATGACAATTAAATGACAGTGGATTTTTACAATAACTTTTTCAGGATGTGAATTCAAGCATTGCTTAATATGTGCACTTGGAGTACTTATTGTGGAGCCTAACACTATTTAAACTTATTCAAACACAAGCTTGGTCTCTGAAAACTCCGGTAACAGCTTCTAGACTCAGACATGACTCAGACGCTTGTATAACATTTACACAAAATGGTGTTCCACACATACACATAACTTGCCATGGCTGTAACTGACTTATCCAGTAAGAAGATTAAGTTGGTATAAACACTGAGTGTGTGATTATTGTTATAATAATGGTTAACATTAACACCATCCTTAAATCCAAATTTGACATATTCTTAAAAAAAGATAAAAATGATACTTTATAGAAATACACATTTCTATTTCATATCTCCAAATAGTTACAGGTAGCTTTAAATGTAAAATATTATAGCTCTTTTCCCACAAGTTATCGCGATTCCCCAGGGGGCCCAATTAAATGCCTGCAAAGTTACCACAAGTAGTTCCAGTGGTTAACTCTAAGCTTTGACTTTGAGATAGGAGATCCAAACAGCTGCTAAGCTGTGTGGGGGTATAATTCTAATTTTGTGACGTATGAAATGGAACCAAATCTGAACCACTTGTTGAATCCCATGGACCTAGGCAGCCCACAAACAAATGATAGGGCTAGCAATTTCTCAGGACTGGCAATTTCTCAATTTCTGTGAATTGGTATGCACTCAGGATGACTAAATTTATGTGCCCAAGTACTGAAAAAGTGAACTACATTGTTCAGACACATATGGGAATATTTTGTTATGGGATATTGTATTTTAAAATGTCCCCTAATTTTGTGAGCAGTATATGAATAGCCCTGAATGAATAAAAACATCTACGTAGCTTATCTTCTTTCCTTGGAAGACTAGATGGTACACATCATCTAAACAAATCCAGCTTCTACTTATCTTAAGAAAAAGAACTGACTAGTTAAAAAAGTACTCGTTAAGCTACACGTCTTCAGAAGATGAGTAATTAGATCATTTTATAAGTGCATTTAAGATTACCATACAACTGTTTTTTGAAAAAAGAAAAGCAACTTAGACATGTGTGACCCAATGTTAGCTAAATTAATAAGATTTTTTAACTTGCATTTTGGGTTTGGAAAGGAAAAGGGTTAGAAAACCTGGCAGTTAATACCAACAGTATTGTATAAGAAAAACTTTTCAGCTCCAGCCTTCCTAGCGGTATGTCCTGTGAGACCTGTGCAGATCCACAGGCCTTTCAGTTTTCATTTGGCTTGGATGAGCATTGTTATTAGTGGCTCAGAGTGGCTGTGTTAAGCAGATCCAAGGCTTCAGCATCACAGCAGTGGATATCAGCCTCTGATAACATCTAATTATCTAGACTAATAACATACACACTGCCCAAAACAAAAGAAAGCCAAACACTGCCTGCCTTTATTTCTAAACAAAAGGTTGGATTTACTCTCTGACAGGTAATAAAAAGGCACACAATCCCAGATTGCTTTTCTGGACCTTAAAGGTTTGTGCGCGATGTGGTGGAATAGCATAGATAGCATACCTACTAAAAGATGGAGGATCTGGTGAGAACCAGCTAGAACGTCAAACACTATGTTTAAGTTGAATCTTCTCCCATCTTAAATATAGCGAATACATTGGTTTTCTTTCATTCATTTCTTTCATTCTGACTTCTGAATTAACAGAAATATGTGCTGTCTGGAGTTCTTAATAAAAAGAAACATAAAATGATTGTTTGAATTGTCAATACAGAGTCTCAGTAGGCAACAGCGAAGATCTCCTCAAGGCTGAGATGAGATTAAAAAACAAACAGATAAAAACATATGCAGATAAAAACATACCAGACCTGTGGATCTCTGAGATTGCTGTCTTAACGACTACAATTTTTTTTCTTTGTAGTAAGTACTCATCCTTAATAGGGTTGCATTGATTCTCTACTTTCTCCTATATTTGTCAAAGAATGTAGATGCTCAAAATATACAGATAAGTGAGTTAGAAATGTGATTTTAGCAATAATCATTTCACCTGGGTGGAAGTAGCCTGAAAAATGTTAATGCGAATTTTTCTCAATCAGTAATCTTATCCTTGGGCTATCATGAGACCACCTTGAAAACGATATTCTCCTGAACTGTTAAGTAGAACTACACGATGTGTCACTCAAATTCACCACAAGCACTACATTCCCCATAATGCTAATGCAACTTTCCAAACGCTTGAACTTTTTCAGTCTGACATAAGCAAATATTTAAAAAGAAAGACAGCCATGTTGTAGACAAGGTAACGATAGCTTTTGGTTAAATGTTTAGTTAATGCAATTAATGCACATTCTTTAGTGTTAATCTGTTCTTTACTTCTCATTAATGACATAGCAATGCTCACTTGCCTTAAATCACTTAATCTATTAGTATTTAACAGGCCCCGCTTCTGTGTGAACTAATCTGTCTAGAAGCACCCTGGCACTATATCTACTATATCTGCAATTACTTTTTCAACTGCTTTTTAAATGAAGTAAGTTAAAGTTAACACTACAGTAGAATAGAAATGCGTTAATATAACGAAAAAACGAAATAGCAAAATATTAAGCTTTTAATTGCCCTAATAACAAAAAAGAACAAATAGCTTATAGCTGTATGTTGATGCCATGAACGGTTTGGAGGAAGGTGGAAACAGGAAAATTCACCTAGATAGGAAATATTAATAATATATTAATAAAATATTAATAATATTATATCTAATAGTATTGAAACTTTTTATTTTTGCTGTATACTGAAAACATTTGCGCTTGACACTATAAAAATAATATGAGATAAAAGATCTAAACTTCAGCTTATTTCCACGTATTTACATATGGATCTGATACACAGTTCAAAAGATAGCATCTTTTATCTGAACCCACTTATTTTTCTTGTGGGCAAAAGTCTTGTAAGTAGATAAACTTAAAATAGATTAAACTGAATAATAATAATATTTAGTTACGAATCCTTTGCTTGCATTAAACATTTGACCAACGGACACCACAGCCTCTTTCAGTTGGTGTTTATTTTGGGTGGGTACTTTATTTAGTATCCATTTAGCAGATAAAATGCATGCTCTATAGGGTTAAGTCTGGAGATTGACTAGGCCAGTTCAAAACGTTCCACCTCTTGCCCCTGATGTACTTCTTTGCACTTTTGACAGTGTGTTTAGTGTCATTATCTTGCTGCATAATAAAAGATCAATTCGATCGGTTGCATCTTTATTCAATTTGATATGCAAAATGTTTCTGTAGACATCTGAGTTCATTGTACAACTGCCATCATGCTTCACATAATCAGTTAAGATTAATCCCATCCCAGAAAAAGCTTGTTTCACAGATAAGCTTGTATGTTTGGGATCATATCTTAAGCAGATCCCTTCTTTCTCAAAACTCAACCCTTTCCATCACATTGGTAAAGGCAAATCTTTATTTCATCAGTCCATAAAACTATTCAAGAATTTCTGAGGCTATTCCTCTTGCTAATTAGTGATTTGCATCTTCTGGTGAAGCCTTCTTCAAAGAGTCTTCTGCGAATATTAGATTGTGATACCTTCACTCCTGCCCTCTGGAGATTGTTGCTGATGTCATCGGAAGTTGTTATATTGTATTTTTTAGTATGAACACTGTTTTTGTCATCGACTGCTGTTTTCCTTTGTCTATTTGTTCAATATCTGTTACTTATTACACCAGTGGTGACTCTCTTTTCCTGGACAATCCAAATGGTTGACCATTGGCTATGGCATATATGTGTGCAATGGCTCTGATTGATGTTCCATCTTCACTCAGCTTCACAATTTCACAATTTTTCACCCATAGACAGGTGTCTGGTTTTCATGTTGGTTACTCCTCTAAATATAAATGCATAGTCTGCACAGATGAAGCTCAAATCTGAAACTGAGCATAGACATCCAGCGCTATTTGTTGTAACAGGGCACACTTGTGCAAATAGTTTTGCTCACAAAAAAATGGCTGGGTTCAGACAAATGGTGCTATATGCTAAACTGTTTATCAGATGCAGTTGTAAATGCCTGGATATAAAAGCTGAAATGTTGATATTTAGTCTTATCTTTCATCTTTTAATGTCAAACCCAAATGTCTTCAGCCTACAGAAAATAATAGGATTGGTATCACTTTTCCAATACTTTTGGAGGGGAGTGTAATTTAAAGCCAAAATGTCTGTAAATGCAAAATTTCTTCCGCCTTGTTTTTATTTTTAATATTGGTGATTAGTATGCATCTGATGCAGTCCATCACAACACTTAACCCACAACTGCTTAAAATGTAAGACTGTATTAATTGTAATGTAAAACTGGATAAGGGCATCTGCTAAATGCTGGAAATGTAAATGTAAATGTAAAAGAATGAAAAAATCTGTTCCAAAAAAGCAAAATGTCAAAAATCACATAGCTCGTCTTCGTCAGCTGTATGTGTTATGAAATTAGAAAGAATCTAAATTTTAAAGGAAATTTACAAGACATTTATAAGGCATAACAAATCCCTATTTCAATATTAGCAATTATTAATAGGAATCCATCCAGGTCCATACTGTAAAACAACAGGTGATGTTTAGTAGAGCATGTTTCTTTTTTATATGCTATTTTTTGTTTTTATTTGCCCTGATTTATCCTTCACCTTGCTTCTTCTTGGGCGTTAACCGGGACCTTGAGTACTAAATTTTGTTCCACCTCATGTACCACATGTGATTTGAATGACAATAAAGTCTCCTTGAATCCTTGAATAATTGCTGTCGTCTGAAACAAGACTCTTTTATGAAGAACAATAACTGGAAGGTTATCTAAGGCAGGAAACAATACAACAAGAACAGAATGGCAATAATGGCAAGAATTCAGACAAAATATTTTATTAAATATTTTTTAAATTTAATTCAGGGTGGTTGAGCAGAGAAGTCGACTGATGAATCATGATTTGAGTTGCACGCTAATAGTCCAGAAAGGTGTCTAAGAAAATCTGGGGAGAAGCACAACAGTAAATAGATCTCTACTACCATTAAGCAGTACAGGTCCAAGTAGAGGTGTCATGGTGTGGGCAGACTTTTCAGCTGTTGGTACTGGTGAGCTGCTTCGCTGTGAAAAGTCAATTGTGCTTTGCAGTACAAATTTTGCAGAAAGACTTACTTGAGCAACCAAAAAAGGAATGATCTCATGTTATTTCTCAAAAGGACAATTCACCCAAAAAGCGACTTCAGAGTCCATCGGGATCATGTTTTTGTCTGATCAGAGTCTCTGATTTTAACACTAAAGAGAATAAAAAACAAAATAACTAAAGTTAACTACTTGTTAACTGTTTAAGACCACTGCTATAGAGTGGAACAACAATGATTCATATCTGTAAAAAGTTGTTGATAAATGCTGTGTGTGATACGTTATCCCAGTAAGTTTTCACAAAATGACACTTATATCACATTCATATATTTCTCTGTCTTGTTCACCGATAAATTGACTCAAAGGAGATGGGGCTCTATGGGATTAGGTCAGATGACAGTGGAGGAATTAATGTGTCCATTGCAAGTAGTTGTTGCAATGCTTTGAGGTGCATTTTTTATCATTATCCTTCTACAGTATGAATCCTTATCTACAAAGATCCTAACAGGCATTTTATGTAGAGGTCTACAACCCATACTGTGTTAAATCCAAAGCAACTTAAAGCATAATAGGTGGGCGGCACAATGGCACGTGGTCAACGAGGACCTCACAGCACTAGAGATCACCAGTTTGGTCTCAAACTTGTACTATGCCTAAGTGCTATGCATCAGGCACAGAGTACTTTAACAGCTTGGCTACCACAGTCCAAAATGCTCATATAATTAATGATACTGCTGGGACTTGAACCCAGGATCTCTAGTTTACTAAACAGGCGTTTTAATCGACTAAGCCACAGCTTGTTTTACTGTAAATATGTTTTTGGCATATTGGTTGCATATAATGGTGTCTATATATGTGTCATCTCTCTCTATCCACTGGCAGAGATGTCTAAATAGAACCACGTAATTTGGTCAAATCAGTACATTATGGATTTATGCACAGTATTATATCTATGCAACACAAATATGCTTAGAAAACAATATGCAAGTTAGGTTGAGTAAGTGGGGAATGAATTATATAATTATTCTAATAACCCTAATAACATACTTTTGAACAGGTGATTAGAATCATTATATGGTACAAAAGCAGTGTCCAGGAAAGGTTTTCTGAATTTGGTCACAGGTGTTCAGCTTGCACCCTTTTTGTGTACCAAATCATGATTAGAAGAACTGTTTGTGTTTCACCTCATTACTACAACTAACTTTTCCTGTCCCATTTTTAAAAAATGTGTTGTATTCTGGAAATGGAGGAATTGGTGTTAATTAACAAATTAAATGAAGCTGACCAGACACAAACATGCAAAAAAAGTCAAAGCAAATATGAGAAACTGCAATTTTTTTAAAAAATGCATTTTCCATACCGTAACTTATTATTATTATTATTCCTATTTGGGGTTGTATGTAAAAAATATTAACTGCTTATAAATGTGTTTAATAGTGACAAAGAAATTGAGAACCAATAACCCAAATGACTAGGCAAAATCCAGGTCTTTAGATGAACTGAAATTCAGTAACACCTATCCCAAATGATATCGGAATATTATGTTTCCACGAGCAGAGGTGGAAATCCAATAATGGTCAGATTATTAGTGTGCATTTTAATTATTTGCCTGGCTAACTAATTACATTTTCTTAGTTTTAATTTTGTTGATCTACAGTCATCTGAGTATGACACACAAAACTAATTACATTTATGTACACTCAGGTAGGAGGAAAGCAGTCATTTGTATGAATAATAACAACAACATTTCTGAACTTCTGCCAGTATATGATACTGGGAGCTCTTGCAGATCCAAAGCAAAGTCAGTTTTTTACCTATAATGGTAACACTGAATTTTGCAGCAGAGCATCAAAAGCTGCAATAATACATGGCGAAATTACGTAATGATCATTACACGCAGTATCTCAGTATTTTAGTATCAACATGGTTGTTTGTTATCCTGACTGGGTTGACACATATTAACTATATGAACATACACATACATGAACATACACATGAACATACAAGATAACCTGTCATGCAGAATGCCACAGTCCAGCCTGTGATGTTGGAATTTATTGTTTGCAGTGTTGGCTTAATTGCTCTAAGGCTTTGATATCATTATTATTATTTGTATTCTCCGTTAGCAAATGGAATTGTTCCAGAGTACAATTGGACTACGGAATGTTAAACAATGTCCTGTGGGTGTTTCTTTTTCCTTCTCTATGTCTTTACATGGTGTGTAAAAAGTTATTAAAGCACCATCTTGGCATCAAAGTCACAGGTAAGTCCCCTTTCAGTGGCACAGCTCTCATTTCAACTTCAATAGAATTTCATTTTCCTCTCTGACTCCCCAAATCCACCCCTTTCACCTCCGTATTGCCGTGTGCAAGGAAGCAAAAAGAAAAGGGGAAATTCAGCCAGTGAGGGCTTGTGTAGATTGTATAGCCACATTTGTATAAAGACAATAAAAACAAGTTCCTTTATGCAATCTGTTCTCACCTGTTGATTATATTTAATAGACTGAGCATTTTTAACATATCGTACTTGACAGAATATCTACTTGTTGTGCAATCAACCACATTGTACATAACATAACATCACACACAACCTCCTTTTATATGGCCACAAGAAATCAGTCCTGTTCTGTCCTGCATTTTATATGGCTCATTAATCAGTTCTGCTCAAGTGTGATTTTGTTCAGCTTCGGACAGGCAATACAGAGCTTAGGCCAGCTCAAAACTGACTTCATTTAGATGAAAATGAGAAAGAAACAGATTGCATCATTTGCATTTCTTTAACTCTGCGGCCAATATTTGAGAATGAGACACTTTCCATGAAATAACGTTCCATTGAAGCATACTAGGGATGCCTGTTTTCAGCTGTTCTTATTTAAAGCACAATTCCGGTGTGTATTTGAGAGAAAACAATGAAGTGATACCACAACCAAATACATACATTCTCATGTGGCTTCAATGTCATGTTAATGGTTTAACACAAAACCCAGCTGCTCCTGGGGGTCTGACGTGTTTGGGATATAACAGTTATGTGCCATCTAAACAAGGACATACCCTTCACTAAATTCCAAAGACTTGTGGCATTGTGAAACCCAGAGCACTATGGCTTCCTTGCCAGAACCCTCCAAGCACTGTGTCCTTGTGGTAAAGAGAAACCAAACCACTGTGACAGACATGCCAGCAGATGTGCTCGCTGCAGCAGCTGGTGAGTTGCTGGTGTGAGTACAAGGGGGAGATTAGTGTTTAGAACCGGGTAGGTACTGAGTAGTTAGGCAGAATTTACCCAGACAACTAGTAGGCCGAGCTGATTTTCCCTTGTGATGAACATTGTGCTTGAGTAAGCAGACACCAATAGACTTCTATTAAAAACCAACCTTTCACAGCACAGGGGCTCTTCAAAGCAAAGCAATGTGAGTGCTATTAATCCTAGGCTTTTCTTGTGAGGAAGTGAGGTGACTGCTTTTGTGTGAGCCTGCAGGAGAAATAAGGTAATACGATCACACGTTATAGCTCTTACTGAGTGAGGTTTTTTGCTTCCTCTGAGGCTTTTTTGTTCACATGGAAAGGGGCAGCATTCAATTCCATACAAGGCAGGGCTCTTTAATCATGCCACAGTACTGTACATCATGTCTAGATTCATTTTGGGCCTGAAGTTGTGATGATTATTGTTATGATTATGTCTGAGCTGTAATACTGACTTATGGTACGGTCATATAATTGCCTACTAGCCATTAAAAGTTGGACGAGCTACGCATGCGCAGGGGGACTCCTAAGATGGCCACCTGAGTATGTAGGCATTATTGAACCTAATGTCTACAGATGATTTATATATTGGTGTTTAAGTATGCAGGGATAGCGTTGGCTTCAGTTATGCTCACATAATAGATAATGATGAGGTAGAAGAATCATGAGGGAAGGTTAACGACCAAAACCGAACAAAGAAACAGCAATCAGGTCTGAACTGGCCTTTTGAACAGCAGTCTCAGCATACGTTGTGGCAGAATATCATATTGAGTGAAGCATATAATTGGATTCGCAGCATTTGGACAGTTCACAGAAAGGAAAGAACTTGGTATGGCTGTCTTAATGAGTGGATAGATAGACTCAAGATGTTTCTGTTGCCTCAGATTCCTAAGTATTTATACTCACTGGTTTCGTCACTGACCTTCAGAGATTGTGGTTGACTCATTCCACTGTCTAGAGCTCTACATCTGCTCTAAACGGACAAAGTGCCAGCGATTCATACTAGGGAGCTGGCTTGTATACCGTGCACAAAAATTAGGGGATACTCCAAAAGGAAATATTTCATAACCAATTATGCGCTAATTTTTGTGAGCAGTTTATTTCCATGCGACTGCAAAGGAAATCTGAAATAAAATATTTGATGTGAATCAAAAGTGACTCACCATAACCATTTGGTTACTAACATTCTAAGTTTGACTTGTAATGTTAAAGGATTAACAGAAACCCACCAATACTGAGTTCTGCTTCTACCTCTAATTGCAGGAAAACTTTACTCATAATAAACGCAATGAATAGCTGCCTTACCTGCTTAAAACTCTATAGCTGCTTTGAGATAATTATAAATAAACATGACTTTGTACATGTACTTTAATGCTTAACTGTACTTAATGCTGAATGCAAACCACTCAACCACTAATAATATACTGCTCACAAAAATTAGGCGACATCTCATTATGGTATATTTTATTCTGAAATATCCCCTTATTTTTGCGAGCAGCATATATACAGCTATGTGCCATTTAACATATGTATTATGCTCTCTGGAACTGGACGTTGACCAAAATGGACGGTGACGAGACATCACAAATCAGTCGCATCAATCAAACAGTCTATTCAAGCTGCCATCGACACAGTTCCCTAATGACACAACAGTCAAAGCTACACTGTTATACACATGCTAAACCTTTTTTCATTTATAGAAAGTCATAATATTAAAAAATATTGTAATACACTGTAAATACCCTGTCTAGGGGAAAGCCATAACTGTTAAGGGTAGTAGTATGACGGACCTGATAACTTTGTTTGGCAGAAGTTTAAATTGCAGTTATAGACAGGTTTAATGAAAGCATGGAAAATCAGCCAGATGAAACAGAGACTCAGCAAGTGAATTTGAACCAGTTTTATATACTGCTCACAAGAATTAGGGGACAATTTAAAATGAAATCTCCTGGGAAATGGGAGAATATATTGCCTGTAGAGGTCCAGGAATTATTTAACTAAGACTATTGCTAGAAAGGGCATTTTAACTCTTGTATTCGTTAAACCATTCAGCTTTTAAGAGCTGTATTTTTGTGGAGCATATTGTGTTTATATGTTCCTAAGATGAGATTTTCCTTTATGTCGTTATGGAAGGGGACGTGGGCAGTAGAGAGATGTAGCAGCATTACTCAGCATTAGCCTAGATAGCAGTTTGTTGTGGCTTTTTATTCTTGATCTGTGTGAGAAATGGTGTGCAATCCCTTTATGCCTCTCTTCATGGGAAAGAAACCAATATTTTGGAATGTGGTGGCGGTTCTTCAGAACATGATGAAGCATCCTAACAGTTGTTGACTGCATTCAGGATGTGCATGAGGTATGTATTGATCAGGTTGTATTCTCTGGTGACAGTTTCAGCAAAACCCTGTTCTACAGGGGAAATTACTGATTCAGTGTGTGGAAAATTACTCAATCAGCACTGTGATGTGCCATGTGAATCTGGAAGGGCCATGCTGCTGCATAAGTAGACACCAAATGTTCCCTCTGATGAATCCATTGACACTCTGAAGAGTCAGATCATTAATGCTCACTCTGATACCCTTTGGTACAGTAAATGACCATGAAGAAGGGCTTAGCACTGTCATATCTGTAGGCACAGGCCCATTAGAAGATATCTTCATAAGAGTGTGAAAAGGAGTAAAAAATATGTCCAAATTTCTTTAGGCTGGATGACGATTTGCAGTATTGCTCACAATTCTTTTGCAAGTTAGTTTTAAGGACTAATTTGCTAACTGAACTACACTAATTCTAGAATCCACTAGAATGATGCAGAATAATAATATAAAAGAACAAAATAACAAGCAATAAGCTTTGTGTCAATTACTTTACCCAACTGGAGGTCAACACAAGTGTTTAAGCATATTTAAGCATATTCACAGAAAGGAAAGAACTTGGTATGGCTGTCTTAATGAGTGGATAGATAGACTCAAGATGTTTCTGTTGCCTCAGATTCCTAAGTATTTATACTCACTGGTTTCGTCACTGACCTTCAGAGATTGTGGTTGACTCATTCCACTGTCTAGAGCTCTACATCTGCTCTAAACGGACAAAGTGCCAGCGATTCATACTAGGGAGCTGGCTTGTATACCGTGCACAAAAATTAGGGGATACTCCAAAAGGAAATATTTCATAACCAATTATGCGCTAATTTTTGTGAGCAGTTTATTTCCATGCGACTGCAAAGGAAATCTGAAATAAAATATTTGATGTGAATCAAAAGTGACTCACCATAACCATTTGGTTACTAACATTCTAAGTTTGACTTGTAATGTTAAAGGATTAACAGAAACCCACCAATACTGAGTTCTGCTTCTACCTCTAATTGCAGGAAAACTTTACTCATAATAAACGCAATGAATAGCTGCCTTACCTGCTTAAAACTCTATAGCTGCTTTAAGATAATTGCAAATAAACATGACTTTGTACATGTACTTTAATGCGTGTCAAGTGTTTAAGCATATTTAAGGTAGAGAAGGCTTCAATATATACAATATATTAAACTAAACTAAAAATATACTATACTGTACTATAATAATAATAATAATAATAATAATAATAATAATAATAATAATATTTTCCTTGGTGTACAATTATTTTCAGCTTAAGATGAGTTGGTTGGAACATATTACAATTGTAAATCTGGGTGCATCTGTAATGATGATTTTTTTTGTCACCTGCCTCTCTTCGTATTGCAAACAAAAGATGTTAGTATGTGTCCCAAGGACCTTTTCGCTCTAGGCTATTATAGATTTGATCAATTGGTTTATGTGAGCTAGCGAATAGCGTATTTCCTGGTTGTGGAAACATGCTGGGTTGCCTTATCAGAACTTTCATCACAGTTAATGAAATGTTTTCTGTATGAAAGTCCTTTCTGGTAAATCAGATTGCGGAGACATTTTAATAGCTAAATCTAAAATAATCATATCATTCAATCCTAAAGCTTCCTAAGCAATACTAAAATTTTCCAAGGCAAATAAAATTTAAAAGCATTTAATATTACACCTGTTGAAACAGCTGGCAAATGTAGCTGTATGACTATCCTACAGAGTTATGTGTGTTTGAATCTAGCTTAAAGGAAGTCAATTCAATTACAACAATCAAAGTTCTCTCCAGTTGGGATTAGTTTGCATTTATTGAAATTTGGTTCAGGAATTGATTCACTTGGTGTTTGTTAGTAATATATGTAAAACAACCAAGCATAGAGCCTTTTTGTTAGCTTTTGTTGTGTTTCTGGATTTCTAAATATGAATTATCCTAATCTGTCTTTCTTTTCTTTGACCTTAACCATGGATGCGGACTATTGTTGAGTAAGGTCATGCACATCTTCCTGCATCTGCACATTATAGTGCCCATCTGTTTATGGATTCTTCACTGGCTTTCATGCAATTAACTTGTTTTGTTTCAATGAATGAACTAAATGAACACAATTTTAAGCAAGAAGAAAACAGCTGCTTAATTTCTCACAATATTGCACATCTCTTAAGTTGCAAAATCTCTTGTGTTTCGCTATTTAAACAGTGTGAAATAGTTTTACTTGATATTTAGTGGTTACTAGGGGCATTACAATACACATAGTAATATTATTTTCTTTTTGATACATTGCAAGTTGTGAATCAATTACATTAACATTTTATTAAAAAAAAAAAACTTTTTTACACACATCATCATGATCCAAAACACATGATCCAAGACTGAAATCTCTGCTAACTCTACTACTCTAATACTCTAATACTACCTTTAAAGAAAGAGAATATAATCTCTCTCTCTCTCTCCTCTCTCAACATCAGTCAACTTTAGAAAGGTGTAGTATAGTCTGGAGAAATGAAAAAGTGCCATAAATACGAACTTGAAAGATCAACAGTGCCAGCACAAAAATAAATCATTAAAACCTTACAAGAAATAAATAACATGATTCAAGTTCATAACTGTGACTGGACATCACCCTAATATGAATCATAATTCATGTACAAGTTCCATGGTTAAAGCACAAACTGGCAGTCTTGTGTCAGCCTCATCACCATAGCAACCAATCTAAATATGTCAGTGAAAGTGACTACAGCCCAAATAGACACATCAGAATCGGTCTTCTCAATTATGGTCTCTAAAAATCAGATTTGCCCTGCAGGATGCATTGCATAGAAGTTACTATATAGAAAATTTAGATTCTCAATAGATCTATCAATTTGTTTTAATTATATTACAAAAGCTAGACAGGTTGCCCCCAGCCCCCAATAAATAGGTTTCTCTTATTTGATTTTCTAAAAGTTGAAATGATGTGTATTCGATAGTATAGTACTGCATGAGTTAAATATAAGTTAGCAGTATATGCTAGTACAGACATGTTCCGTTTCTGCAGGTGCATTGGCATTTGAAAATGAAGTTACATGATAAGAAATCACATGTTCTGTACTATGTGAAAAGCAGGCATAGCACCTGAAACTGGAAATGTCTGCTGCATTGTTAAGTGACCTTGAGCGTCTCTTTAAAGTGAGACATTGCTGTGAGTGCAGTTCAATTGAGCTGGCGATACCTTGCAGTACTTCTATTCTGCACATCTATGAATATTACTTCTCACCAAACAACACCCACAAACAACAAAAGGCTGGGAAGCCTAGTATAAGGTGCAATTCAAAGCACACAAAATTTCTCTACGAGAACTTTCTGGGACTGAGTGAATATTAATCCTAAATTTCTGGTCTAGTTAATTGCATGTCATCACATGGAATTGAGGTTGGTGGGATGGCAGTGGTGGCAGGATGATGATGGTGATGTGTGTACGTGTGTTGCCTTGTCATCCTACATCCCCATTTGTGAGGACCAAATATCCTCTGGTTTATGTAAGTAATTACATTGATGTTAAATATCCCTGCAAGGGTAGAAGGATCTGACAATTCTTAGCTTGCGGGAACCTTTTGAATCGTCATAAGGATTTACTTCTGCGTTTATTTTTTAAACTCAAAGGTTTTAAAGCTTTGCTTTAGGTTTAGCAATTATCCACAATAAGATTATGACAATGGAAATCCCATGATAAAAAGACTACTTGAGCATGCGTGTGGGTTTTGCACCATCACTAATTCATGGACAGCCTCACTTGTTCTGAGCTAAGTGTTCCTCAAATGACCTTTCCTCAAAGCACATAGGAGCTTCTGTGAACTGTATTGATTTACAAAGACATATGCTAGCAATATAAGCATTCTGCACTTGAGTAAACTTCAGAGCAGACAGGATCAGAGGACTGAAATGACACAGGTCTGAAATGACAGTCAGTCGGTGCACAGAGCCCTGTGGCCTCCTGGAAATAGAGGTGGTCTTCTCAGAGAGTCGTGAATCATCGATTAGCTATGGTAGTGAATGTCTAACATATAGTCAGAGTGGGATTGTGCTGCTGGTGGAAGAAGCCTGTGCTGTTCTCTCACTTTCAAATTCACTCACTGACAAGTAAATTCGCTATGCATATTTAGATCCATGCTCAGCTCCTCTCTCACTCTTGCACTCATTTGCAATTTTCCCTCTGCCAAGTCAAGCCAGAGATGGCACACACTCATCCCTACTCCAGCCTCCTTACATTTCCACTATAGTTCTTATGGCAGAGCTTCAGGAACGCAGTAGACAACATTCGTAACACAAAAGACAATAACACCTCCTGCAATATACAGCAGTATTGTTCAACAACAGTTGCTGAAAAAACACTATGTGTTCCTAAAGCACTCAAGTCTCTATTCCAGAATCTTTCCGGGGCAATAAAGCACAACATAAATAGCAGAGCTATTGCAGGAAGCACGGCATATTAATGCGGCTACACTATAAAAATGTAAGATAAATACATTTATTACATTTATGTACATTTATTACATTTATGTCATTTAG
>JAUZST010002465.1:0-18024 GCA_034779995.1 Parotocinclus haroldoi | reverse complement strand
TAACATACCACTGCAACGACAAAGATTGTAGTCCAGACTATGTCTTTTGACCAGACAGTTTATCAGACAGCCAGGACTGAGACCAGGCAACAACAACCCCAGCCACACGTAATGCCAGAGGTCAGAGGAGAATGTCCTAACCGGTTTGAGGCAACAGCAACTCATATAACCACTTGTTACAAACAATGTATGAAGAAAAGAGATGTCAAACTTTGTAGCAGATGTGCTACAGCAGGTGAAAGCCAAACAGGATGTTGTTGGTCCAGTCTGCTAAGAACTAGTCTGATCTCACATGCTCTCAGTTCCAAGGCAACATTAAAGCAGTGGAAGCATAATAAAACAGAGTAACACAATTATCTTCTACGTGGGTTCATAGACTGTGACTTAAAATGGCTTTGTCATATTCCACATAAAATGAGTTACATTTGCCTGAACATGCTGAGGATTTTATGCATTGCATATTCTGAACTTTGATGAAGTAGATGTGCATATTACACCAGTAGGTAGAGAAATATAGAATATATTCAATTTAAGATATTGTTGAGGAAATGGGCATGGAGATTAGCAGATCAGTTGAAGCAACTGATTTAAAGTTTTCCTTCAAGTAAAGGTATGAGTGGTATAATGTCCGTCTGATCAACATCTGTTACTTATAACAGACAAGGTCTTAATAATAAGAAATAAAAACAGGCCTTTTATTTCCAGACGTTGTTGACATAAACAGACTCAAGACACCAAAGACACTGTACTGACGTATATACGTTATGCATTATGCTATGTCAGAAAATTCTTATTGATTCTAGTGCAGTACTCTAGTGCTTCTTCTACTCAGCTGCTCACAGCATGCAGTCAAACCTGCAGATCCATGAGCAGAGGTGGGATTTAAAGGTGCTGAAATCCATCAGTCATTCAAACTTACAACCTTACTCTTCAAGCGTGTTAGCTCATGTTTGAACTAGACTGTCTTAACTTGGTTGATGTGCTTAGAGACTTTTTGTGCCAGTGACATGTGTTTGTGTATATGACTTTCCGCCATTTCTTTGTAATAAGCTGTTAATGGTGTTCATGAGTGTATGTCCTTGTCCTGCTGTAAGTAGTACTCCTGTGTTTGTTCCCTGATTACCTGCATACCTACAGTACAACCTTTGCAGTAGTACCTTTTTTACTTCAAATTGTTATAGCTACCTTTGATCCAGCTAGCCTTCTTTGTTGCCTCTGTTACTCAAAGCCTTATTTTCAGCTACTTTATAGGCGCTACTCATGTTTCTTTCCCTTTTTTCCACTTTGTTTTGACATTAGCTGTATTTGTCTGTTGCCTGAACTCCTCATACATAACAAGCTTCTCATCATTTTCAGCCAGTCTGGAGTCAGTGGCAGTGTTTTGACCTGTTTTAACCACACCACACATCTTATTGCTGTTCTTGTGAACCCCCTAGGCCATAGTCTCTCATGAGAATAAAACAAAGACCTTCAAAGACAGGCAGATTATCATATGTACTGAAAGCTAGCATGCAGAGCATAGAGCTTTGCAAGGTGAATTTCTGTTCTCAACAGAAGACTTACTGCTGTTATGACAGAAGTGTTTTCTATGCTGACTACAACAAATACTTTGTCAGAATCAGTGCAGACTTTTATCAAATATCCACAGGTAGCAAAAAAGTCACAGCGACTCCAAGCATTCCATTACTATTTCTTTAAACAAATGCGACACAGGATACAGCAATTGAACTGACAGTTAGATTGCGAACAACCTGGCGTGCACCACATGAATAGCTCTCTCTGATGGAGACTTTTTCATTATCAGGCCACAAACTATCAATTATTGAGATTTACTAATTTTATTTCACCTTCTGTATTTTGACTGTTTTGACTTATATATAGTTTGTTCTTGACAGTCAATTGATGGATATCTCCTCAGTATGAAGGCAAGTACAAATTCTCAATGATAGAAGCATAAATGCTTGAATGTAAACTCATCTCATGAAAAAGTAAGACAATGACATTTTATTATTACCTATTTGATAAACTGGTTGTATTGCTTGGTCCAGGTTTATAAATTACAAAAGAAAATATTAATAATTTAAATAGCCCTTGATGAAATAAGTTTGAAATAATTGTCCACTTCTAAGACATACGCAGGCTTTGTACTCATCTGATACCATTAATTTAATTTCTGGGGGGTTATATTAAATAGAAACTCTCATATCCTGTATTCTGTCTTGACCCTACTTTGATGTAGGACTATAATCCATCTAAAATTCTCTCTTGATTTGAACCATTTATTAACCTGGCATGACAATAAAAGGCCACCGAGCACAATTTGCCATTAACTAAGTGGATACAGCCAGTCTTGAGGTTTCAATTTATGTATATTATAGTTATCTAGCGTATTCTTCATTTGTAGGTTATATGGCTTGTTGACCTCTAGGATACTTAAATCTAGAACTGAAAGCAGTTTCTGTCTATCAAATACATCTCTCTTTTACATAAGTAGTCAGACCCTTTGATGTGGCACTCCAATTTGAGGTCAGCTGCAGCCATTTTCACATGTATTGTCCAAAAGAGATCTCAGTCACTAGTATTTATCTGTGGCTAGTCCAATTGATTACAGACAGTTTAGATTACTTCCATGTTTCTACACTCATTGTCCATTTTTCTCGATTACAGGTTACTATGTAAATGCACTTTGTAGATCTACAATTACAGATTGTAGTCCATCTGTTTCGTTATTTACTCGTTAGTAATAAGACACAGCAGTGCTGCTGGAGTTTTTAAACACTGTTAATGCACTTACTGAGGTTCAGAGCCTCTGCCAGAAAGTATTCAGATTTATTTTGAGCTCTTGATGTTGATATTTATAAATTGTAAATGCAGCTGAACAAAGTTAGTTTTGATTTGTTTAAATTTTCTGAGTGTAATTTGACAGTTAGGGATTTTGTGAAGGGTATGACTTTTTACGGTATATGTACTATATAATGTAAATGTTTGAAGAATTTCAATTTCTAAAAATTTTAGTTTCAAATATTAAAAATCTAGACAGAATATTAATTGGTCTCTTTGAAGGAAGCAAATTAGTACATGCCTTAATTAGCTTATTAGCAATTAGCTTAAATTGCAAGAAAGAGTGAGGTCTCTGAATAACTTCATTAAAGCAAGCTAACTTTTAATGATGCTGGCCTTATAGAGACTTCTCCATGCTTTGTTATTAGGCTACCAAATTAAGTTCCAGAGGGCACAACCGGGGGAAAAAAAAGAGAAAATGTTCCTCAGAAGTCAAGTGAATTCAGTCCCATAAGGCTTTGTTTACTCTTTCCACAGCAAGTGGGTGATCTCAGATTAGGAGCCCTTCAACTTTCTTGCATTTACATATATTTACATATTTGGCACGATTTTCACTTGTGGTGTGCTTCTTCACATATAAATTTCCTTTTTAAAGCATGCCTAAGGAGCTTAACACTACCCACATTTGGTGATACTGGCCTACTTTCTCAAATGCTAATAACATAAAGCTGCTCTAAGAGATTTTTATTAAAGAACACTCAGGCTTCATGTGCATTTTAGTGAAAAAAGTTAATGTCCCTACAAGTGTTAGGGATTTTAGAAAGGGCTTATTAGCATTTATGCCACCATTATGCCCAAATCTAATGGCACTATTTAGTCATTTATGCTGAGTTAAATTATATCAGGCTGAAAAATATACTGGTTTTAAGGATTTATGTTTAAGATTAAACTTATAAAAGGGTTATTTGGCACTAAAAGACTATCATCCGGACAGGATCAGACATAATCAGATTCTTCAGCAGTTCTTGTGGGATCCTCTTCATATACATTTTGAAATGTTTCCTAATTTTTGTTGGCAGTGTATTTTTGAGCATCAAATCTTGTGAATGTAAACAACATTTATACATAAATAATAAATAAATAGTATCCAATATAAAATAGAGTACACTAAATGCACAGATCTACATGGTATTCAGTACACTGTGGTATTAAGTACACAACTCTACCACACTTTCCATGCCTGTATGATGTATGTTACTTTACAGCAATAATAATAATAATAATAATAATAATAATAATAATAATAATAATAATAATAATAATAATAATAATAATAATAATAATGTTTAATTAAAGCAAATAGCTTATGTTTGTTTAAAGTAACTAATGCTATATTACTATATTGGTTAGTTATGATTTAGATGTCATTTTAGTGCAGTCAGGCTGCATTCTTTGAAATACAACTGAATTTTGAACAATTCAAAAGAGCAGGTACCATTATCTTTTGTTTATTTGGTTTATATAAAGTAATTTTTAGCATTAATGGCTATTTACAAGGTACCATAGGACTTGATTTGATTATGATTCAAAGTACTACAATATGATTACTAATCAATTATTGATGTGTCTTGATCCATACAGGACATTTTTTTCTACAGTGATTACATGATTTACATGATTACATGACGGTTTTTGTCTTACTGTATATTCTGGGGACTTTTTTTTATGTCAATTCTAGAGTCACATTGTGCTCATATCATCTTGATTGCTTGGTGTAAGGTGGTCAGGATAGCTGTCTTTAGTCTCTTTAGTCTCTGTATCTTTTTCTCATCTTGACAATCCAGTGAAACCAGACATATTTAAATAATGTCACTCTCAGTATCAAAGGTCACTTCAGCAACAGACACAAGGTTACATCGAAACATAAGGTTATATAGAGATAAGTCATATATAAACTCATGTCAGGTCAATTTAGCATACTTAGTTGTGAATGTATGATGTATGTATTTGGACTGTCCCATCCAGACACGAGGAGGACGTTCAGACTCAGGACCCACCAAGCCACTGTCACAATTAAAAGTGATTTTCACAGTTCAGTAAATGTGGACTTACAGATGCCTGACCAAATATATTTTATTGTGGGTATTTGCTGTTTTGTTTATTTGTCAGAGTTCTTTGAAAATTACTGCACTCCAAAATGTAATACTGTACATAAAATAATAAAATGTTTACAGTACTTAATAAGCCACTTAGTTTATTTTACAGTCTGTGTGGCTGACTTGGCTTTTTTTATTTACTGATTGGTTATTTTAGTTGTGTGTTTTCAAAAGAGTTGAAATGTCAAAATGAATCTGGTGGAAGTCTAGGCTAATGGAGGCAAATAGAGACCATGCAAGATCCCCAGGATTTATAAAATCATAGTCTGCAGTTAAAAACTCTGTGATTTGTCTTTGTGAGAGAGGATTTTTCAGACATTAGTTCCATTAAAAGTGTTCTAGTGTATGGGTAGAATTACATAGTAGATAGTAGCACACTGTATCTCATAGATCAACAAGGAGAAAGCCTTTTTTCTTTATGAATATGAATACAAGACCCCTGAAAATTCTGACATTTATATAACCTAATGCATTTGCTTGGACTGTGAGAGGATACAGGTGCACCTAGAGTAAACCCACACAGACATGGGAAGATGGGAACATGCAAACTCCACACAGGTGCAGTATGAGGTCAGGATTGAACAGGGGAGCTGTAACATGAGCGCTCTAATCACTGCACCACAGTGCTATCCCCTGTAAGTGTAGAATACATTTAGATGTTTTATAGCTGTGATCACTTGACAAGACTTATCCAAAAAAAAATAAAAAATCATATCACAAAAACGCTTAATTCACTATATGAGATTTTCAGTGAGTCAAAAGATTACATGTGCCAAGTTCTATGTCTGTTTATTCATTCTGCAAGATTCCAGAATTGATGCAATATCATTGAAAAGCTTCTGACAATCACGTTATCACCAAAAAGGTTAACTGGGACAAAACATTAGGGTCTCTGCCTTTTTGTCATTGATACCATGGGATATCCAAGAATGTCAGTGAAATCCTTGAAGCTGTAAAAACTGAGAATCACTGTTTCTAGTTACAACATGCTTTTGATAATCAGAGACTAATAGAATAAAATGTTTTCAATAAGAAAACAGTTTAAATGCATATCTGTTCATACAGTGACTGCACAATGATATAAATGAGACAAATGAGAACAGGGGACTGTCCCGCTCTCTCTTTTAGGAGTACAAGCTAGGAGGGAAAATGGTAAATGCTTCTCTGGAGAGGGAGTTACTGTATTTAAAATGTACTGCTCAGGGAAAAAAAAACAGGTGATACTCCAACATGAAATATTCCAGAATTAAATATCCACTATTTTTGCGAGCAATATATGATTACTTAAAAAACAGTTCAATATGTCGTGTTACAGTGATTTCTGTTTGCCTTCTTAATCACTCTTTTTGATTGCGAAACTTGGAATCAATCTAAATAATGGTAAATAAAGTGTCTGGTTTGATTATTATCTTAAGGTTACAGTAGATAGTACTGCTTTTATTTTATATAATGAAATTGACAGTTTCATGTTAAATTGCACTTGATAAATCTAAGCAACTGCAAATGACATTTAATACAGTGTAAGGTATGCCTTTCGTTGCAGCAATGTGCCACATGCTTAAATGAAGTAGCTCAACTGCAGCTGAGGAGGTATTTCAATGGAGTGGAAAATTTACTTCTCACTCCAGGAAACTTAAGATTAAGTAAATCAGAGGTAGTGAGCTTGAAACCAGCCTGCCACTCTTCTATTCTTTGGGAGGCAGTATAAGTGCTCATAGTGAGAAGTTAACTTCATATATTTTCTACTACGAAATTACTCAAACAGAAATTTGATTAACTTCACCCTGTCAGGACTAAATATTTTCCTGAATTTAACATGGATAGGATGATTTTTTAAGACAAAAAGGATACAACACCTTGTGCCAAATGTAAAGATAAAAAAGTCTACCTATACAAATTGCAAGTCGAAGAATAATATACATTTGAATTCCTGTTGCCACATTTGACATTTTTTTTCAATTAATCCATCTATTCATTGATCTCTCTGCAAATTCATGAGTTGTACTGATGCTTAAACTTAAGTCAGAAAGTGATAAAACACAACAAAGTCAACAAAAATGTATGTAATTACAGAGATTATTAATTTGAAAGAGAACTACAAAACTTCTGCCCTTTGGAATGTGCCTTTACAAATGCTTGATGTTTTATCTGATTTATCATAAAGTATGTGTGTAGGTGTCACACGACCTTATGAATATCACCTTTAACTGTTACAGAAAAGAGGCAGAACCCAAGACCCGGTAATAGTCATAACTAAATTCAGTTCAATTCAATTCAATTTTATTTATATGACACTTTTTACAACATAGCATTGTCTTAAAGCAGCTTTACAGTAATACATTATCTAAAAGGCCAATCGCAAGTTGAGCAAGCCCAGGGTGACAATGGAAAGGAAAAACTCCCTAAAATGGTAGGAAGAAACTTTGGGAGGACCAAGACTCAACAGGGAACCCGTCCTCCATGGGCAGCCTAGATGTTAATTCAATAAATACTAACTGTATATTAAATTATTGCAATTAAAAAAAATACATAAATAAGAAATTATTCATAAAATATAAATTAGTAATAGAAAAATTATAAAATAATTTACATTATTAAACAAAATTGATTATATAATGACCTTAACTGACCTTAATAACCTTCTTTACTAATATATTTTATTCTTGGGATTAATTTGACCCTAGCAATTTAAGCCACCAGAAAAGTATTATAAATAAAAATGTTACACAAGATTATGTGTCAGGTACTTTCATGTTTTTTTGTTTTCACAATACTACAGATATGATTTTAGGGCCCTGAAGCAGCTGGCTCTTTTGAAGATTATAAAATTACATCTTAATATGAATATCATTACAATATCAAAACAACCAAAATGTGTGTGTCACAGTGGTGCATCTCACAACTCTGATCTCCCCAGTTTGAGCCCAACCCTGGGCTCCACCTGTGTGGAGTTTGTATGTTCTCCCTATGTCTGGGTAGCTTTTGTCAGGGTACTTTGGTTTCCACCTACGTTACAAAGACATGTGTGTTAGGTTAATTGGTGTTTCCAAAGTTAGGATGGCATAGACTATATAATAGCTTATTCTGATATAGAGAAAGCAATATCTAAATTCCTGCATATATATTGTGTGTGTCCAACCTTTGATATTTATTAATTCAATTGTATTAAAAGTGAGGTGCATACCCATAGTCTATAGCATGTGTAAAACACAGAAAGTAGAAGAGAAATATGTGGAAAATCCATTATTATAAACTCTTCTGGACAAGAATGGTGCATACATGAGAATCCTGTCCACAGCCTTCAGTTCAGCATTCAACACCATCATCCCTGAGAAACTGGTGAAAAAGCTTAGCCTCGTGGACTTGAACATCTCCCTCTGCAACTCCCTCTGGACTACTGTGAGAACACTGTACCAAACTGCCTCTGTAAAAATCATCTTATACATGCAGCAAGAGTAGCTGAGAACTGCTGCATTGCACAATCAATAATTATATGTGGTGTGTCAGAGTACCAAAAACAACTCCAAAATCCACAAAGTAGGAAAAACCGCAAAATCCACATTTGTATCTCCACCACAAACAGTAGTATTGTGATGACAAATGCATGCTCAGGCCCAGATTGTTTAAGAGTAATATGAGTGCAAGCCATTATGAGAGTGGGGAGGGGGTGGGGACTGTGGTAGACTAGTGGTTAAGGTAATGAACAATAAGGTCTGAGCTTCAAATCTCACTACAGTAACCCCACTACCCTGGAAAATGGGTCCTTTCTGTGTGGAGTCTTATTAATAAAGTATTATTATGCATTCTCTATTCTATTAAATTTGATTACATATTTACATTTTTTAATTGAAAACTGGGTTCAATCTCACTTTGTGTGGTGCCTGTGTGGGGTCTGCATATTCTCCCTGTGTCCACGTGGGTTTACTCTGTGTACTTCTAGGTTTCCTCCCTCTGTCCAAAGACATGTGCTGGGCGATTTGTTGTCTCTAAAGTGCTCCTAGTGTGTGAGTGTCTGTATGAGTGTGTGTGCCCTATGGTATGTCTAGGGTTGTGCCTGTCTTGTTTCCTCTGCTACTGGATAGGCATTGGCTTGCCCAAACAGGAAGGGGCCCTTTTTGAGTGTTGAGTGTCACAAAGTTTCTTTCTTATAACATTTAGGGAGATTTTCCTTGACACTATCATTCCAGGCCTGCTCAGTTTTGGCTTTGGGCCTAGTTATTTGCAAAGCTGCCAAGGTTATCACTCTGCATTGAACCTCAGTGGCTCTACTAGGTAGAACATCAGGAAACCTACCTTCAATACCCCCTAAAAATTGGCATTGTGTATGAGCCATCATGCCCATCACACA
Source organism: Parotocinclus haroldoi (assembly GCA_034779995.1). Lineage (NCBI taxonomy): Eukaryota > Metazoa > Chordata > Actinopteri > Siluriformes > Loricariidae > Parotocinclus > Parotocinclus haroldoi. Next base: position 8,739 of record JAUZST010002465.1, on the reverse strand, counting down.
AACTTTTCTCCCTTCAACTGCCTCTAAATTACTGGAGCATCCATGCTATCACTGTCAGTCTCTGTAACTGTTTTTCCTCCAAGCCATCTGACTCTAAGACACACACTGTACTGACATCCTCCCTTCTCATAACTTAACTTTTATATATTTATACTTTAGAATACTTATACTGCTGCTAATGCTAGATATATGATAGACTACAGCTACCTACATGTACACTGCTGCAACATTATGTACGTTTATATGCAAATATTTTATGTGGTGATAAAATATGTAGCCTATACTCATATTTTATATTCTGTTCTGTATCATTTTTGCACTAGTCCATAATTTTGTACAGTATCTTGCACAGTCATATAGCCACTTCGCTTTATGATAATCGTCCTAAGTCCCGTGGACCTGCTTTTATTTATTGCACTGCAGTGGCTTGTATGTTTGTACATTGGGTTCCCTCAGTAAGGTTTTATTATAAATCTACGCATATATACCCATAGAGTAAAACATTTTTTTGCAACACAAAATAACACCGGGCAACACAATGCACAAATATACAAGCCACTTATTTTGTTTTTTTTTTTTGTGTTGCACCACTGTTATGAATAAACAACCATTTACATTGTGTAGTTGTATATGGTTACAATTAAACTAATGTTTTCTTGAATCATATATTTTTACAACCTGAAAGAAAGAATGTGAGAACAAGAACCCAGGAACACTATTAGAACTAAGGAAACCATGGCCCAAAGCAAACAAGCTTACAGTTTAAATACCAATCAGGAATAACAACTTATATATTGCCTCCAAAATGGAAAGGGGTTCAGCATCTACAGCAGACATCTACAGCATACCATCATGACTGAATTGCTCTACATATGCACTCGATCTTTCAATTCAAAGACTCTTACTAATCGGTCTAGACATGCTCACTTTCAAACAAAACACCCACATATACCATTCTCTCTCATACACGTAAACACACATACCCACTGGGCTGAGGCTACAATCTACAAGGTTATGAGTTTCTGGCTTTTATGGTTATTAGTGTCTTTAATATTACTGGCTATAATTCTGACCATGGATATTTACACAGAAAAGCAAAATTATTCTTGATATAATATGAAATTCATATTGCTTAAATACATAAACCAGTTTATCATATAATAAATGTCACTTATCACCACAGTTTTGTTCTTTTCCTGTATGATAAGAAACACTGTACAAAGCAAAAAAACAAAGATTTTGCTTTTACAGTAATGCTGTTTGTATCGACCCTAACCAATAATGGTTTCTTCTTCAATACTGTAAGATGTGTTTGCAGCAGCAAGGTGATATGGAAGAACAAACAGGTCCCTCTCTGGTACTTTTAACTCGAAATATAATCTATTAAATAAACATTAAATGCCAACTGGTATTTGTGGAGGCTCTCAAGACAAAAGTCCACTATGATGGTGTGCAGCATCTATTTTTAATTGGCTTTTAATTGGACTCATATTTTAGAGGAGATTTGCCGCTCACAAACTAATAAAGAATGAGAAGTTCAGGAATTACAAGCATTCCCTCAATTATAATCAGTTTTTATGGGAACCAAGAGGCTGTGACCAGGCTTCTAAATATTTATAAGCACCACCTATGCAGTTATTATCTGGAGCTCGGAGCATGGGTGTGTAACCAGGACGTTGATTGTATTTGGCTGGAGGAAGGTGAAGGTGTGCAGTTTATTTACAGTTTGATGCTCACCAATGACCATGTGGATGATCCACAGGAGGTTTGGAGAACTTCATGTGGTCAGATTAGACCAAAATAGAGCTTTTTGGTATGCGCTCCACTTGCCAGATTTGGAGGAAGAAAAAGAATGAGAAACATTAAACTTGCGTGGTGCTTTTCTGCATATGGGTCAGGACAACTGCACCGTATTGAAGGAAGGATGGATGGGGTCATGTATCGCGAGAATTTGGCCAACAACCTTCGTCCCTCATTGAGAGCGTTAAAGGCAGGTCGTTGCTGGGTCTTCTGGCATAACAATGACCCAAAATACACAGCCAGACCAGCCAACTAAGGAGTAGCTCTGTTAGAAATATTTCAAGGTCTTGGAGTGGCCTAGCCAGTCTCCAGACCTGAACCAAATACAAAGGAACTGAAACTCAATGTTGCTTTGCTGTCTCTCACAGTTGAAATGTAGCTAAGATAAAAATCACAGACCTTGCCATTCTTTGTAGGTGGGAAAATGTTTTGGTGTTATGGTGTTATGTGTTTTGTGATGCTGGACAAACATTTTGTCACCACTCATCAGTCTTTATGTCTGAAGTGATGCCTTCAAAAAGATATTGCCTAAATATTATATTCAAATGCAGATCCCAGTAGTCTTTAACTCATATACTGTACTTACATTTTATAATTCCTTACAGCCTGGTTATGTATTCCTTCAAGCAGCACTGTAATAGCTATAATAACCAGCCATCTGCTAGGCTTATTTTAAAATCTTCAAAGTTTATTGCTTAGTGTTTGCAGATCATTTTCGGCATATTTAATAATTCTTGAATTCAAACATAGAGACTAAATGAGTCAGAGTCAGAACTGCTTTCTTTTCTGTTGTTGTACTTGCACATGCAGACATATCCCATGTTTAAACAAATAATTATAATTAATTATAACTTCAGCTTTCATATAAATCATATAAAATCATAGTTCAATGTGGCAATTAGGGAGAGACAGGATTGAACTTACAACATACCAATTAATATGGCCAGTGCCATTTATTTCTCTTCATTTCAACATTTATTTATATATAACCCAATTTCAGCATCTAACACAATACATATGTCTGAAACACCATTATTACAGGTTCATTAAATAAATTCACGTAGCTAAAACTGAACCCAAAATTGCATTATTCATACTAAGAGACCATTTGTCTTTGTCTCTTTGCTTTGTCTCAAAGCAGCTTTACAATATTATATTATCTTAAAAGGCCAATCCCAAATTGAGTAAGCCTATGGTGACAGTGGAAAGGAAAAACTCCCTGAAAGTGGTAGGAAGAAACTTTGGAATGACCAAGACTCAATTGTGTAATATCATGCTGCAACATGAGGTGATGGTCTTGGATGAATGGCATAGCAATGGACCTCAGGATCTCATCACAGTATCTCTGTGTATTCAAAATGCCATTGATGAAATGCACCTGTGTTAACTGCTCCTCTACACAACTAAATACACACAATCTGCCATCTACTCTGTACAGTACCAGGAATAATTTGTGACGAAAACACCTCTCCAACGTGCCATACGCCATCGAATGTGAGCATTTTCCCACTCAAGTCGGCTACGATGACGAGCCGCAGTCAGATGGAGTCCCGAATGAGGACAACGAGCACGAGCAGAGCTTCCTGAGATGGTTTCTTACAGTTTGTGTAGGAATTCCTTGGATATGCAAACCGGCTGGTCGGATGATGTTGGAGATGAAGAAGCTGGATATGGAGGTCCTGGGCCGGTGTGGTCACACGTGGTCTACGATTATGAGGCTGGTTGGATGTATTCAAAATTTTCCAAAACACATTTGGCGACAGTTTTTGGTAGAGAAATGAACATTAAATTTCATTAAACATCTGTGGCATTGTCCTATGTGATCAAATTAACGATTTTAACGTGGACTTTTATTGTGGGCAGCCTAAGGTACACCTGTGCAATAATCATGCTGTCTAATTCGCATCTTGATATGCCACACCTGTGAGGTGGATGGATTCTCTCAACAAAGAAAAAGTGCCCACTAACACAGATTTAGACAAATTTGTGTGAAGACTATTTGAGAGAAAAAGGCCTTTTTGTGTACTTAGAAAGTAGACTTATATCTTTGAGTTCAGCTCATGAAAAATGGGAGCAAAAACAAAGATTTTTGTATATATTTTTATGAATAGGTTAAAATATACACTGATATACATGCTACTGCTAAAATGCTACTATGCTACTACATTTCTTTTAATTATAAACATAAATAAATAGTTGTATCATAATTTGATTAATAAAGACACACTGGAAGACATTCATTTAATTCTTAAATTTAAAACTTTTTGAGATATACAAATGATGGTCATTTGTACCAGTGAAATTACATACTGATTACTGATTTTTGTAGATGCAGATGGAGATAACATAAGAATACTTATGTTATAAAAATAGAACACAAGCAAATATGTTTAAAATTTTCATTAGAGAGCAATGATGTGTATTCTTACAATAAACACCAATCTAAACTAGACTAAACTGGCATGAGAACTGTGAGACATTTGGTTTTGAAATAGCAGTTATTAAATAATAATTAATTACATTAGACTGCTAACTGCTATTTTGAAATAGCCAGTAAAGCTAAATAAACTGGCAAATGCAAACATGAAATATTACAGGTAATTGATTGCCGTTAAAAGAAGTAATTAATTGTTTGTAATTATCTTCTGTTATACTCATACATATAGCCTGTTAGCAAAACTGCTTGTTTCCGTCTTTCACTAACACAACAAATCATGGCCTAAGCAAAGTCAGTAGTGGGCTGACTCTAGTTGATTCCTGCTAGTTCCATTATGCAAAGTGAAAACATGCAGCATCTATCTCTACACAGTAAGCTTTTCAATCGAGATATCGCTGACAACAGACAGAGGTGGCTTAGAGGGGTGGGGGAGGTGGGAAAGGCAGTTAAACACTCTTATCCACTGATCTCCTTCAGCTCCCATTACTGAAGCTGTGATGGCATGGAGTGGTGATTCTTGAATGTTTACTTAATATATGTCTCTTTAGGTCAGGATATGTGCCTCGGGACTTGAAATGTACCCTGTGGTTTAGTGACAAAGAACTATTAGTACCTATCTTCTGGCAGTTTAATCTAATTTCTTTTCATTTACTGCAAAGTATTCTCTGTGTTGTGAAAGCTCTTTATCTAAGGTGACCCAGTGGATATTTGGCGTTAATACAGTAAACAGTAGGTCTTAGATTAGATAGGAAGATCTGTTTGCAGTAGTATATAAGCAACTCTGAATTGACATTTAACTTAAATCCAACGAGCATTTTCATATCTGACACTAACTTTTCCCATCATCATGTTTGTCTCCTAACAGAGGCCAACAGATTAAGGACACCCAGAGTTTGATAGATTTAGGAACATGACTGTGAGGTTGGCTTCTGATGCTACACAATAAGAACTGGCTCACTTGGCATTTCAGTACATTTGTACTGATGGAGTGAAGATCATGGTTCATGGATACAAACCAAAGTAGCTTGGGTATGGGTATTCTTTGGGACAGACACTGGGTTTTTTATGTTACTTGACGGTACTCAGATGGCATCATATGATATGACATATCCACCCCAAAAAGCACTTGACACTTGGCAATCTCAGTAGAGCCAGTGTCCTGTAGAACTATTGGTTACTAAGAAATGAAATACAAACCTAGATGGGTTAGCGCTGGAAACCAATGCTCTTTATACTGAGCCACTCTTGTTTGCTATCTTGTTTACTATCACTTTTGACGTGAAGTATGTTGGCCAGTTGTGAGTTCTGCGTGACTGGCACCATTTAGTCCAGCTGGGTCACACTCTGTGTGTTCTGTCTGTTTCCACCTCAACAGACACTTCTGAATCTCAGATGCTTCTCGAGGTGGGGGCTGGGCCAGTGTATATCATGTGATACTAACTAATCAGGGGTGTCCAGCTCTTTATGGATACTGTAGAAGTTTTAACACTTTGAAGAATAGCATACTCCTTGTAAATGTAAATTACACATGGTTGAAACCAAAATGGCCAAACTGTGTTATGTGCTTTGCAGTTGTTATATGCGTATGCATTTTAACCCGTACACATGGTTGGTGCATTTTCTGTCGCATGCACTTGGGTTCCAGAAACATAAATTTACACACAGTTTGCCTTCTCATAGGCACTGAGAACAATTATACCACTAGCACAGTACTGTATCGAACACTGTAGACAACAATAAAAGCAGAATGCTTGTCGATTAGAGGAATAAAAGGAGTACATACCATTTAGATTTCACACTAAATTAATCCCAGTATTTGCTCAGTTCTGTCTGACTACATTTTATATAGCTTTTAATGGGCAAACCAGAAAGACTAAACTGCACTGAACTGCAAAGGAAAACAAAGAAGAAAGGCCCCTTGTTTTACTGTTCTATCTACCCAATAGGAAGCACATAAAATAGCACTGACTGCCTGTATTGATCTCGTTAATCATACGCATGATATATGGTGCACAGACGGTGAAGTTTATAGAGTTGTAGGCACAGTTAATGAGACTTTAGGTATTGATTGAACTGAGTATATTGTTATAAGTGAGTCGATGTGGCCATCTGTCTCACAGGCTTTACACAAAATATGAGAAAGAAGAAAAGATGATGGCCGTTTGCACAGCTGCTTCCCAATGTTTAATTACGGTGCTTTAGAACTTGAATAAGTATGCTTCTGTTTGTGCATATTTTGATGCTCATGCTTCATTCATTCTTGAGTTGATCTATTTGAATAAATCAAAAAAACTGTGGCAATACAATACAATATAAAATAAATTCAATAAATTCAATACATAATAACCAATACATTATGATCAAAGTGATTCACATAAACCCTGAATGCAAGGTTTCCAAGTAGGAGGGTAGCCAGAACATGACATTTCATCTATCAGTTTATCTTTCAGGTAAATATTGCACAAGTAGCCAACTGTCCATGCAATGGAAAAAAGAACTTACTGGTCGTCTTACATTGTTCTGAAGTCTGACACTTGCATGCCTATTGTTCTAACTGTTGGGATGGTAAGCACTCTGACCAACCTGCATGATCTGTTTGGATTTGTTGCTCTTGCTTAATGATGGACCACTGTTGGTATGTACTCACCACTGTTACCCAAGGTGCCCCGCCCAAAATTTTACATTCAAGAAATGCTCTTACTCAGTCCTCTTCACATACTATATTCCCTATTAAAAGTACACAATGTCACTCATGAATAGTTCACACATCCAGAATATTAAATATGACATCTGACTGCCCACTATCTAATATATCCCAGATCTAAAAAGGCAATCAGCATTATTTGTTATTCAACCTATGAATGCTTTAATTTTTTGGTTAATAGCTGTACATAAGTGAGGGTGAGAATGCTTGTTGGTGTGTACTGCTTGCTCACTTATGACCTGAGTGTGATTTGATCCAGTTATCTCAGGAAGACAGTATTTATGCTCTCACTATGCTGAACAAGTGACAGCCAGAACAAGTATGCCTTTATCACTATCAGTGTTATCATTATCAGAGTAGGTATCTGAACAAAGGCATCCAAAACTTCCTCATTAAAATGGTAATTAAAGGAAATATATACGGCTGAGATCAATTCCTTATTTTTAATGTTTGTGTTTCCTTTTATGTCCTACGGAGTTCATTATTTATCTCGTTTTTAGATCCTTTTACTCCTTCATCTCATTAACTTGGTTGACTTTGTTTTCAAATGCATTTCTCCTTTCTAACTTTAACTTTGACAAATTCTTACTTCTTTAAGTTGTCCTTGATATCTTAGTTGTCTGATCAGTTTTCTTAGCACCATGCAGTATTTCAATTTTTCATTTCTCTTTTCATCTAAAAAAAGGAAAGTGATCTTTCATAGCACCCATAGACAAAGTCAAACAATTAATGGTATCTGTTCATAGCATAGATGAAACTAAATACATGACCAGGCAGGTGCAAACCATCAATCTGGGGTTGGTTATCCCCACAGCACACTGGGAAATGTTTAGAAGTGATGACAAGCCCACTTGCCCTGAACCTCTCTGTCACCCTCTGTGGTTGGAGATGGTGGTTAAGTGCCAGCTTTTACCACACCCTTGATCCATTATCCACTAGTCAGAAGGAGGTCAGCTCTGCAGGGTCTGTGACTCTGTCGGTCAGAGGTAGAGCTCAGTCCTTTACATATTTAACTTTTCCAGCTTACATTTTTGCCTCCCATACCAGGCATTTTTACTTGGACATGAGAGGACATTATGGCTCAGATGATAAGGTACGGAAAAATAATCAGCAGGTTTATGGGTTCAAGACCCTGCCAGCATTGGACCCTTGAGCATGAGTCTATATGATGTAAAATTGCTTCTGTGACTGTGTATGCAGAAATTTCAATGCAAAACTAGTACATAGTTTTTAATTATTACATTATACTAAAATATGAGTTGGAGAAAAGGCCTCATGCTGAATTATATAATTTACAAAAACTAAGAAACATCAGTAGCCATATGTATACATAACTATGTTACTTCTGTAAGAAATACACTAGGTCAGGGTCATAGGCAGCCAGGGCCTAACCAGTAACATAGGGACCAAAATCGATACTGTTTCAGGTTGTGAATCCATTACAGGGCACATGTACACAGACTGTCAGAAACACACAACTGACCTAACACATTATTTGCAATGTGAGAGGAAAGTGAAGTACCCAGAGAACAGCTACACAGATACAGGGAAAACGTGCAAAAATTCCACTCAGGCATTTACAGGACCAAGACTTGAACTCAAGTTGTAAGGTGATATTGGTAACTCTGCCCCACCATGCTCCCATATTGTTGCAATGAAACTCACAAAAATGAAGACAACCCCTACCATCTAGAATCTAATGATTGTTTTATTTTAGAATTTTATGAGGTACAGAATTGCCTATGGATAAAAAAAATTGTCCAGAGTTGGGACAACTCCCATTTGCGTCCATTGCTTC
>JAUZST010002464.1:0-18026 GCA_034779995.1 Parotocinclus haroldoi | reverse complement strand
GTGTGTGTGTGTGTGTGTGTGTGTGTGTGTGTGAGAGAGAGAGAGAGAGAGAGAGAGAGAGAGAGAGAGAGAGAGAAAGTAGTCAGGATACCATCCAAACGATTAGCAAGTGTAATGCACAATTACAAAATATTAACAGAGAGAAAGCGAAAAATAGTGAGAGTGTGTGTGTGTGTGTGTGTGAGAGAGAGAGAGAGAGAGAGAGAGAGATAGAGAGAGAGAGAGAGTAGCCAGGATACCGTCCAAACGATTAGCAAGTGTAAAGCACAATTACGAAATATTAACAGAAAGAAATTGAAAAATATCGATTTTCTATCAACCACATTAGCAGAAAAAACTTTAGATGATGTGTCATCACGCTGCAGAGAAACAAGGAAGATGGAGGGATTTAATTGGTTTTTTACTTTAAGCAGGATTATATATTACCATTTACCATCTTTTTTTGGTTTGTTAATTCCTGCTAAAAGGTGTTGGGCAGAATGATCTTTTAACAACATTTGACACAAATCTTGCTATGTTTACACATTTCTTTGTTATTTTCCATCCAGTATGGTGTTTATGTTGCTTTCATTTGTTAAGTCTGAAAAAGCATTTGTCTCTTCATCTGTCCACACGTATCGCTTTGTGTCGTCCTCTTACGCCATGTTTTTTGGTCTGATCACTTGAAGCAAAATCATGTGGCTTGAAATGTCAGTTTATTCAAAAAGCCTGTTCCCATCCCCCTTTTTCGCATTTCACAGATGATTGTGAACTTGTTCAAACGTGAAAACTTTATTTGCAATATTTGGGTCTTTTTTTGAATTTTGAGTTTTACCATCCATGTTTTTTTATGCACACTACTGCTGACTAGTGGCTTTTAATCTCATTGTACATGAGTATAGTGACAATAAAGGCATTCTATTCTATTCAAATGCAGAATCACTTTTAATTCCATCTTCTCTAAACTCTACCCATACCTTATATCTCGTGTGTTCTGGGGTCTGCTCTTCCCACACCCTGGCATATGTTGTGGTAGAGTCTGGATCGGTGCCACATGTTAGCCTGCTGCCTTGCACTTCTCTTCCTGCTCTCAGCCACCTGTGGTTGTTCCCCAAATGCCTGGCTCTGGGCCCTCTTGCCACAGCACACACCTGTGACTAGGAGATAATATCCAGCCAGAGCTGCCACTGAATGAACTCATTAACAACAACCTCACAATAACCCCACACAAACCACATATTTTTCTCGTAAACAACCTCGTCTGCTCTTCTGGGAGTCGTTCTCGTCATGGCCCTGCAATATGTGCTCAAGCTAGTTGCATATCTATACCTTGTACTAAATTTGTATAGTAGTTGCACTTACTACAGTCCATGTCAGAATGAACCAGATTTGTAAATGAACTGTGTATGAGTATTAACTGAACCATCCACAGCAAAATGTCATTAAACTAGAGCTGAAGGATTTGAGCTCTAGCACTGAGGATTTTGCATCAAAATACAGTGTATAGGTGGTCCCAAGTTGTACTTCAATCTCAATTTTTATCTCAGACATTTTTAATCAATTGTCCAAATATACCATTATACCATCCATATTATGCAGGTAATATTACATAAAACAGGTCAGAATCCAGCAGGTATTTAGCCTTGGGGGATAGGTACTAATTAAAGCATACTGTAAGGAAGTTGTGCTTCATAATATCAGTACAACATTTTGAAAGTGGTACTGTTTGTAATTTATGTGCAAGCAAAGGAGCCCCTGCATGAGAAAATATAAGTTGTAATTTATTTATATGTTTTAATGACTTCTGAAACCAGGATATGTATATATCAAACAACTCTCTATGATTGTCATGTTTACAGACAATATTTTTCATGTAAAGTAAAGGCTATGATGATTTTCCAGCTCTGTCTGGCACAGAGGCATTGTGGTTGTGACTGTAATCAAGACTAATTTCTGTGTGGCCAATACAAATGTGCCTCTTCTAATGAATTATCTTCTGAATTATCATTCAGACAACAGTCCAAATAAAAACAAAGAGCGCAGAGATTAATAGCAGCCTTATTAAATGGCACCTTGATTAATTTGCGTGCATTGCAGGCATGGCTCTTCATAGAGGATGAAGTAATGGCTGCTTCTCAGGCAAACCTAATTACAGATACCCATAAGCTATGTTTCACTCTGGTAAAGGACACTCTGGTATCTACACATACAATTCTAACACATTCTAGCATGTTATGATCCACAGACCAAACATACGCATTAACTTTTTTAATATCGTGAGCACAGACATTGGCCAATGATGATTATTTAAAACTGGCAATATTTTTGTTGATGGACATATAATTATTGAGATGCCTTCATTCTTTTTTGCTGCCCACAATAAAATTTTAATCCTTTTGATACCTTGATATACCCCTGAAAAAATAGCTCAACCTGGTAAATGAACAAATTCCCCCAACTCATCATTGTAGCTGGCCGTTGCTGGGACTGCTAGTAGATGGACCCAGGGGTGAGATAGGTTTGGGTCTCTCCCTAGAAAAAAAGCAGTTAGTTGTTGGGTCAGTTCACTGAGTTGATTCATAAGAGCTTGGTTCTTATACAGGAGCTCCTTGAGCTGCAGTTCATGGCGTCCCAGCACAGCTACTTAGGGTTGAATGGCCGACCAGATTGAAGGGCCCAGAGGGGTGCAGGTCGGCTCCTCTAACATCTGACTCTAGTGTGCTGGTTCTGTATTGCTTGTTCATTCTGTTACGATGGACTGAGTTAGCCTCTGTCACTGAGGCTGAAGTTTCGGAGGTCTTGAACCAACGAGCTGGAATTTTTTTTTAAGAGTGCACTTATGCAAGTAATGTGTTGTGCGCAAGTGCTTTGGAGGGTCTGGTGCATGAGTGGCGCGTGACGGTGATTCTAGTATGGCATTCCAGGTGAGGCATGCTGATCCAAGGTGACAGGAGTACAGCTATGCCGAAGCGAATATGCTGAAAGATTATCCGGTAGGCAGGTTCAAAGTACACAGCAGCAGACGGCATATACACGCTGAGGAACCAGCAATCAGTCACGCTCCAAGCCGCTTTTTAAGTAGAGCGTGCAGATTCCTTCAGATAATCTGCAAATGCTTGAGGGAATGAGCTGCTGCAATCTATTGGCGGCGTCTTGCACAGGACCCAACTACCACCACAGGATGTCGCCAAAGCTGCCATGAAAACAAAGTAAAAAAAAGAGTGAGAAAAATCCAAATGCTAGCATTATTAGCATTGCATACATTGCACATTTCCACTTATGTCATATCAGACTAGCTTTTAAAGCTTTCAGCATGGATACATGCTTTAGAACTGTAACTGCAAATAAAGATTCCATCCTGTTATTGTCCTTGAAAAAACACAAGTTTTTAAATAAAAACTTTATCAAAAAATTATTAAATAAAGTACAACTGTTTTCAACTATGTTTGAACTTGAAATTCAGCTCCTTATGTTGTTGATTTGTAGCAGATTTTCTAAACAAGAAGTGGAGCCAGTAGTATCATAACAATTCATCCCATGCCCACCCATGGCAATCTTGTTAATAATAGTAAAATACTACTAATAACATTTTTTAAACTAGCTTACTAAATAATATTTTTCAAAACTATTGTTCAATAACTATTGTTAGCGTATTTAGTGGGTGGCATGGTGGCCCGGTGGGTAGCACTGCGGCCACATAGCAAGAAGGTCCTGGTTCAATCTGAGGGTGGAGTGGCCTGGGACCTTTCTGTGTGGAGTCTGCATGTCTTTCCTGTTTACTCCAGGTACTCCAGTGTCCTTCCACAGTGCAAAGACATGCATGTTAAGTTACCTAATTACTCTAAATTGCCACTGACTTGAGTGTGTGTGTATATAAAACTATTCTTGATGTAAGTTTGTGTGTAGATATAACCTTGTTTGTTTGGTGTGATTTTTCAACCATAATTGTTCATGTTTTATTAGATCTATGTAATGATCTAATGTAATGCAGGGTTTCATTGTGAATGGTATTTTGGCACGATGTTTAGTACATAGAATGTAAAACTGAGCTAACTATCAGTTACTGTAAGATAAATATAAGCTAAGTTACATACTAATTAAGACTGCTTTTGGTGTACACAATAGGTGGCCATGTACTTACCTCAGAAAAGTATTTTGTGTTTGTTAAAGGGCACTCACCCACATTAGCCTTAAGTCTGGTTCATGTAATTTGTGCCACTTTTTTATCAGGCTTTCCATCTGCTTCTCATGCAGAGAGCAGGCTTGCGTGCTAAGCAGCTGCAGCTTGTAGAAGAGCAAGACTGATCATTATCCCACTTGAAAATGTAATTGTTCTGTTTCTTGTTTACATCATAATTGAAAAATGAATTTAAATATTAGATTGGAAGGTTTTAGGATTTGGAATATGGGTGAAGGTTGTCAGAGGTTAGATATAAGCAGTATACATATAACTATATGTAAAGTATTTATACATATATAAACTATATGTATATGTATTTTTATTTCCTATAGGGTTCCAGAATGACTTTTTTTACTGCTAGTTACACTATATAGACAAAAGTTTGGAGAACCCAACTTCTTATCATTGAGCTTTGTCATTTTAAGCAATGCTCATTTCTAACACATCCATAATATAAAGTATACATTTCTGGATTCTCTTTAGACAAACAATGGTTGTAGAATGGGTTGTTCTGAATACTCCAGTAACTATCAAAAATAGATATTTATAGGTTTCTGCTTCCAACAGGTCAGTTCACCAACTACTCTGCTGTCCTTAAATGAAATCCATAAAGAATTGGTTTCTGAATTTTGAATGAGAACTTGGCTTGCACAGAACCTCAACCACAACTCCATCAGACACCCTGAAAATGCACTGGAATAAATGAGCCAAGTAAACCACGTCTCAAATTAAGACAGACCTGTTACTTTAAAATTTAAAGTAAGTACATATCCAAAAACAATGTCTACTTTTTGTAACTCTGAGCTACAGAGTAGCAGTTCTTTCTGTTAACAATGTCCCCTTCCAGAGTAAAACTGCCCTTTGATCTTCTGAATATCATAGGTTTGCCTGAACACACCTGATCACCCATCACTTTGACGCTATTCCTCATTTCCCTTTTCAGGCATGTGTGTGCCCAGAGTTTCAACAATGTCCCTCCTGCCTGGCACAAGGATTTCGGTCATTGCTCAGATGCTAAACTGTAGTCTGTCCATGGCATGCTTCCATCAACTGATCTGGAAGTAACATACCATACAGCATCTGACCGAATGTAGCTTCCATTAGGATTCCATTAGCTAGTGTGAGAGCAGCAGCAAAGGGATAGACCAAGGCCGAACTGTTTTCAGCAGAAATGTGTCAGACTAATGTACCATCTGTCCAGTGATAAGGACAGGTCCCTCAGTAGACATGGTGCTGTAGCCAACAGACTGAGCCCACCTGGTCCTCAGCAAGTGCACACATAAGTTTATATAATCAGGCCATAAGTAGGACACATGGGACTCATGGAAGACATACTTCAGTCTCTTTTTCTTCGTTTGATCACACAGTGGGTACTATTAATATGCCAGATTATATGAATAATGCAAGAACACATGCATAAAATGTATTATGTAGGACAGCATTCAATTACCAACCCTCTAATTAATAATGGCTGAAAGGGGAAAATGTTTTGTGTTCAGTGACTCTTGATTACATTTTTCATATTGTAATTGTAATATAATTAATTTTGAAACAGGTCACTTGTTAAATATCTCCTGTCATGATAAATATGACCTTGAGATCCTCTCAGAAGATTTCAAGATCCAACAATATTGACAAAGTCTTCTAGAATTAGATTGTGTCTTTTAAATCAAGAAACCAGACTAGGATCGCATGGTAACATGGTGAGTATCAGTTGCTCTGTTTTGTAGCAGGGTTAATAAAATAAGAAGCAGATTGAAAAAATTATTGAAACTGGTTTTGAAGAAAAAAATCTTGCTTATTTTGTATTAGGTTATTCACCCCAATGATAGGTCACTATAAGTGAACCTGGCAACTTAATATTATTCCAACCACAGTTACTGATGTATTGCAGGTCCATGACTTCTTTCTCTGCTCAGAGCTAGAAATAATTACTACTTTCTCTTTGTGCATTTCTAGTTCTGAACCAGGCTCTCCTGTGGACACATGGGGAATGCTTGTTTATTTTTTTCCACAGGGTCAGGAGAAGCTTGTGTTTAACAGGCTAGCTGCCAGCAGGAGTTTCTCCAGGGCCACTGTATGTTCCACTCCGATTGGAGCACCATCACCAGGGGCCTGGCCCAGACCAACCCTGACATCTGTGTTCGTTCTGCTGCAGAGATGCGGTTGCTAGGCCTGTATAAAGGACTTGCAGTAAATGACGGGTTTGTGAGGAGTCATGGCAGTGAGGGCTGGTTGGTGGCTAACCATACTCTTATAATTATAGGCCAAGGGCAGAGCTCCAGGGCCGAGCATGGGTTTCTGGGAAATCACAGCACAAATGGAGCCCTAAAGGAAACACCAGGAAAACCAGCATGTCAAGCCCTGATCTGATATAGTTCAAAATAAAAGCATACTCTGTTCATGAGGAGGGCATTTTTAGTTTCAGTCTATGGGGTCCCAAATTTGTGGGTCATAACCCATTTTTATTGGGCTGCTTGGATGTGCAGATTTCTAATGGTGATACATAAACACCCTTATTTGCCTCGGTGATATATTGCCTCATTTACAAGCCATAGGTATAGTAACTATACTACTATAATAAATAGTACCATTGTTGATCGACAGTTGTGCATGTCAAATGAACGCAGTGTGTATTGCTAATACATCGGACAACATAAAACGTATTTCAGCATTCAGTTATACTCCTATAAAAATGTTGAATATTTTTCATAGTTTGATCAATAGTCAATTGGCATGATTTTCTAAACATAAATGGGGTTAACACAATCTTTGCAGGGAGCAAACATAAATTTGACATGTTTATGCTCAGGTAAATGAATAATCCACAAGTTAGTTACTATTAACTAAATGTAACTCTTAGTAGGCACCAACAAAAAATACAGTTGTGTATAAATGTACAGCAAATGTACAGACTGGCTCATGAAAAGTGAAGGATGTGTAACCTGTGAAATACCAAAAGGATTATATCATTATGTTCATCTTAAGGTCAGTAGATGCTGTACTGGACCAGGACCTGGACAACATCTCATTACTGCATGAATTATGCTCAGGAGCAAAATGTTTTACAAGGAAATGTAGGCCCATCTGTCTAAGTGTTATGACACTGTGCAATTTAAGCTCGAACTCTCACAAAGGTCATGAGGTTCTACCGTTTGTTTCTGTCTTATGAAGAGGAAAACCCAGAACAAACACCCTATAGGTATGAGCATTACTTTCATTGTTTAGAATCACTTAAGTTTCATAGCTATATTTCTTTTTTGTGTATACATTGAAAATTGTATTTAGATGAGGCAGTGCTTTCTTTTAGGTACCTAACTTGAGTAAGTTGGATGATGTGAAAAGCCACAATCCTGCCATTCATTCTTCTTTGTTCTTTAGAGCTCTGGCAGTTGGGGAGATCTCATGTTTGAAACATTGAATTATTAATATAATGAGGATACCACTCAGTGCAACTTTCACTCTTTCAGTTTGGAGGACAATGCTTTCTTTTTACAGTAAAAAAGTTCTCATATGTATTCCTACAGATTACCACATTAGGTCGTTACCAAATATATGTGCGATTATATTCCATATATGTGTGAGATTGCATTATTATGCTAAATTTATTCCATGTACTGAAATTTAGACCAAAGACAATGAAGCATATATTTGAATAGCCTTTTTTCAATGGTAAGTTTTATTTAGATGCCTCTCCAACCCCCTACTGAAAACCTAATATCCTGATATTCCTATTTGGAAATTGTGTATAGATATACAAATTGTAAACACATTCAAATATGGGACATTTAATACCTTTATGTTTACAGGACATTTACAGCATTGTGCAAACTGCTAGACATACTCAATATGATCAACCCTATAGAAATCTGTCCTGTGAATTACTAAGATTTGCACCCTCCTCCTCCACCTCCTCTTTAACCTCAAGCAGCTTTTGTTTTGCAAAGCACAAGTTTTTAATATTGTTACAGTTCTCTGAGTTTTTATTGAATTATGGGCCTCTGTGCCTCACATTCCTGAATTATCAACACAATTCAGCAAAAACTGCGCTCCTAAATTACATTTTTTCCCAAAACCTTAAGGCTTTTCACCTCAAGTATGAGGTAAATAAGAGCAGATTATAAACAAATGCAGCAGGATGTAAATTCTAATGCTGCTGTAAATTCTAATTATAATTTACATAGAGAAGTATAATAAGGAAACAGGTCCAAAATAGGTTTAGGTTAGGTTTAGGCATGTACTGCACTTTCAATATATAATCTATATTTTAAAGTGATGTTCTTGCAATGTTCAGGCTTCAAATGTTCTTACTGTATATGTCTATATAGATAACAATGTCTTGTATTATGGCTCAATATGCATGTCTTTTAAGAAGGCATTCCACATGAGTCCTGGGTGAAGTAGAACAGAAATACATGTTTTATAAAACTCTCTCTTTAAATCAACGTGTGAACTAGACACTGGGGTCTAACTAAACACAGATCCTCTAACAACAGCCACACAAAAGCATTTTATAAACTGGTGTGTGGTATCATCACAGGACATTCCACTTCACTGATTTCAATGTTTGTTTGGGTTCAATGCTCAGACGTTATTTGCTGGTGTATATCACCTTTGGTTGTTGTTTCATGATTGATTGACTGATTTACAAATTACTAGTCAGGTATAGTGAATGGTGACTTCAGGTATTGTCAGGGCTCAAGCAATATGAGTTGTATAGTCAAATTCCCTGTTCAACATTTTAGACATTAATTTTACGTTCCTAATGGAAATATCTAGTTCAAAGGTTTTGTCTTTAAATATGAGTGTATAAATTAGACTACAGGCTGGCCTGTATACCTACATTGTAATTATAATGTAATGACATTATGTTAAAATTATTTTATCTTTATTTTTATGGTCTTAAACAAAACCATGTATAGAGAAAATGGTGCACTTGTTAACACTGGAGAGGTTTCATGAGAAGGAAAGAGACCATGGCGAGCCTTTATAGTGGTTATAGTGATCTATACATTTAGTCATTTCTGGATTTTTATTACGATATATGGATGACAGAAAAAACATCTATAACTATTAAATTATATTAGAGCGATATGGTTGATTGTATGATAGCTGTAATAGATTTTTATAAATATTTATACTGCTTTTATATTCTGACCACTAAAACAGATGCTTTAAGAAATAGACTGTTACTTTCCTAGGCTTTTTGTTCAAGGAGCCTATGAAGAACGTTTTAGTGTAAATCCATGTGCAATAGTAAAATTGGAACTTCCAGCAGTTTTGAAGCACTTAAATTGATGCCAACTTGCTTTGCTGCTTGACAGACATATAATTACTGTTCTTGGAAGGTTGTGGTGTGATTTGTCCTCCTCCCAAACCGTAACTTTATAACATATAATGCAGTTTGCCTGGTAATGAACAACTTTTCGAAGTCCCCAGTATTTAGCTTGGACTGTTGTTAACATAAATTTAAGTTACAGACTTCTGATCCATCCAAACAGCCATATGGGAGCTTGTTGTACAAATTCAAGCTTATTCAACTTGGATGTAGGGTACCCCGAAAGTAGAAATACAATTTACACCATATAATAAATATACTGAAGCATAAAATGACAACACAAATGCAAATATTACTAAGGTTATTATTAATAAAGGTATCAGAAATAATACCAAATAACTGATTCTACATTTTGCTACTTTACTCTGTTGTTGAAAGCTCATCTTGAACCATCCAAAGTTGAAAAAATAGTTCATCTCAGAGGTGGCCTTCATTGTGATAAAAGCCAATGTGCTGATTGCCAGTCAAATACTGAGGTGGGTGGGAATCGCTATTGCAATACAGATGGTAGATCCCTTGACCATCCTCACTTCTATCAAACACTGTCAGCTGTGGTGTAATACCTTGCCTCAA
Organism: Parotocinclus haroldoi; assembly: GCA_034779995.1. NCBI lineage: Eukaryota > Metazoa > Chordata > Actinopteri > Siluriformes > Loricariidae > Parotocinclus > Parotocinclus haroldoi. The sequence goes on along the minus strand of JAUZST010002464.1, from coordinate 7,956 downwards.
ATTTAAGGCCCGTTTGGGACCCTGCACTGGTGAGCTAGCATATTAGACTGTACCACCTGCCTAATTACCTTTAATTAATATTTCATTCACAAAAAAAGTCTAAATTTGATTGCATTTTTGGGATAAAGATCAATTTTTTTCATAACAGATTTGTATTTCATTCTCATCATGGGAGTTATTAAAACTGAAGCAACAACACTGGCACTGTCATAATTAGGAAAAAAACAACGGGTCTTTTTTTCATGTCTTTTGCATGTCTTTTGGTGGATATGCTTTGGGAATGGGGTGAGAGGAATTAGACTCTTTTTGGTAAAACTGGCCAAAGAAAAGATGCACAGTCAAGAGAATCACTGTTTTGAATGAGCATTACGGGTCAAACAGATCTGGTCACTTTTTTTTAAAAAAAGGGTGTCTGTTAATACACTATACAGAAAAAATGTTTGCGAACACTCATTCGAATGATTGAACTACCTGACAGTAGAATGGGTTGTACTGATAATCCATTGACTCTCAAATTGACACATAGTTTTTACTTCCAAAAATGTATTAACAACAACTTATTGTCAAACATGAAAAGCCAACCTCCCAGTCATGTTATCCAGTGGAAGGCCCTTTAAAAAGAACAAATGCTGTTGTAGCAAAAGTGAGGAACAAACAGAAATTACTTTCAACAAATTGCAGTGCAAATTATAGCATCAGGTAGCTATCCTTATCTGAGTGTCAACTGGTGTGGTATAGCCCATCTGCTTCAAGGGTCGATGTGTTGTGCATTTAGAGATGCTCTTCTGCATACCTTGGTTGTTATGAGTGTTTCATTTGACTTCTTGTTGCTTTTCTGTCAGCTTGAATCAGCCTGACATGAACAAAACATTTTCACACAGAAAACTGTCTTTCTCTTTGTCAAATTATTTGCTGTAGGAAGATGAGAGATCATATATAGATATGACCGTGTGTAAAAATCTCAGCACATTAGCAGATTCTGAAAAACTCAATCCTGATAGTTTAAATCACCTTTTTCCCTCATCCTGTAGCACAGTTTGAACTTTAGTGGTTGTCTTAACCATGTTTGCATTCATAACATTACATTCAAACATAACATTCACTGAGTGTCTGCCATATGATTGGCTGATTAGATATTTGTGTTAATGAGTAGTTGAACAGCTGCACTAATAAAGTACATTTAGTGCAAATACAATAAGCCTCCAGTGGTCTTAAAAAGGTTAGTTAAGAGCCAACTGAATGGAAACTGAAAGTAAATCAGGAACTGTATGTTTTCTGGGGGTCTGGCTCAGGAATATAATAATGATATAATAATATATCATAATAATTTACATTATTTTCATAATACTCATTATTTTCTGTAGATTTGATGTTTTTACTTTTTTATAATTCAAATAAGAAACGAGATATCAACTCATTAATTACACTCATTATCATATCTCATTTCCTCAGATAGTTAAAGATGGTATTAAAGGTTTATCTCTGTTGAATTGACAGGAATTATACAAATCATATACACAGATCAGCCTTAAATAGTAGAGGTTCTATAAAAATCCAGTGCAGAGTCTTAACTAACCAAGGTCACTTGCTTCTACAGCAATTGCGCTGTGCCTGAACCTGTCAAAACTGCACAGTGAATGAACATATGAGGTGTGTGGGAGACACCAGAGATGATCCCCAGAGAGACCCCTGAAAGAGTCAACACTCAGAGTCCCACCTGTCAGAGATGAGCTGCACAGTTTGTGTGCCTGTGTGTTTGTATGTGTGGCATGCAGTGGCAGAGTGCGAAGGCTTCAAATTGGTCCCTCTGGTGGGTAGAACAGAGTTTCTGAATATAGAGTATGTTCTGTAAGTCCAACAGACTGCCAAAGTTAGCAGTGGCTGCTGGGTTTTTTTTATTCAATTTAGCAAGAACATTTTGGATTATGCAGATAAACATTTTTGTGCATGAAAACTGTCACATATTGGTGGTATTAAACCTCTAGATTTTGTGTACATATAAACAATAGTTAAACTGAATCAGAATGTCAGTAATATAGGAACATACACATTTCATTAATTAGAGGAAAGCTCAGAACTATTAATGGTTAAGCACCACGGTTAATTGTAGTGAAGCTACAGTATTAACTTTACTACTTTTATAATCAGGAACTTTATATCATTACTACTCAATACAATCAATCAAACATCAAACAGTGCAAAACAATGCATAACAATGCTTATAGTTATAGTAGCTTATAGTACATTTTTATATGGACAATCTAAGAATCTATTACTTGTGTGATTTTAAAAAAGTATTTACTGCAGATTTCCCACAATCCTGTCATCCTCCACTCTGTTTTAAGCAGAGTTGGTAATTAGAGACGAGGCAGTAATCAGTCACGAAAGTTCTGTCCCAATCTCACACTGCTGCATTAAATTGTTTGTACTAATTACTAGAATTATTTATAAAAACTATTAGTATTGCAGTTTGTGGTCTGGAAAGCATCTGAGTTTTGTCATATCTCATTATTGTCAGGTAGAAACATAAAGAGATCCCATTAAGAGTTTACATGCATTAAATAACTGATTAGTTAAGCTACCATTTAGAAGTTTTCACTCAATTTCATGAAGTAATGGATTTACTCTGTATTCAGATATGCAATTTACTCGAGCAGAATAATGAGGAAAAGTGCCGAAATATGCTATGGTTTTACTATTTGTGTGCATGTTAAAATTAGGTCCTCACACTGGATAGTTATATACTGTGCTATAACAAAATCAGATATGTGGCCAGTCACCTCTTTCACAGTTCGATTTGAATTTTCAATATTACATTATATCCATCCTGAGTTATCAGCATTTTAAATTCCAGCTCACTGACATCATGGCACTGGGATCATTGGAATTGTTGGAGTCTGATATGATACAGCAAGTGATGGCTCTTAGCTCAGAGGCCTTCTGAACAGGAATGCTGTGCCTGGATAAGAAGCAGCCTCCTGCTCTTCAGACTGATTTAAAACCCTGTTTTAAAACATGGCAGCGCTCTCCAACCGACATGAATGATTCATTTTCATTGAAAATGTATCTGTGTACTGAAAAGTAGCTGAACTGTGCCAACTAGTTAAGGTTTGGATGGGGCTGTAAAAAAGAATCTATAGTTTAGCTCCACGTTCAAGAATAAATAATGCAATTCTTTACACAAACAACACCCTTTAAAATATTTTCTTATGTTTCAATTGCAACAGTAATCAAAGTCTGCTGTACAGATCAAAGCCAGTAAACATTTTTAACATAATAACCCAAACAAGGATCAATATTGAGTGTTTTGCTTTTTAGGTAAAGGAGACAGAATTCATCAATCTTATAAATACTGAATAGGCGGTATTTATAGCAATAGATTACTTGCAGGGATTTTCTCTTAATCTTACTTTTACAAAAAATATGCAATGTTAAATATTATACATGCAGTATATATGAAAGGTAGAAATGCAAATGAACAGTAAAACTAAACAATGCTTTATTACTATCTGCCACAATACAAGCCAGAACTTATAATCAGCTCAAGAGAAAAGGCAGTTTTTCAGACTAACCAAAATTCAGCACCAAAATGAAATGAGCAATGATTTTGTTACTGATCAAATTACTGAATCAGACTGTTTTTATTCTACTGCAGAACAACAGTAGCAGAGTCACTATAAGATGTTAACCTAAAACATGGCAGGAAACAACCAAATTAATACATGCCTGCATCTTTTAATGTGGTTATGTTTAATCTTCTGTTCAGTCCATTCTTTTCTCTTTTCTGTGGAGGTGTGTGTGTGTGTGTGAACAGTGATAAGTAGCTGAACATATAAATATACTGACCCCCTTTCATCTTAATCTTAACCGCCATTTTAATTTTGTACAGAATTATGGTCATTCATTTTTGTAACTGATTTAAATGGCATATTAAAGAAAGAATATCCATATAATAGCATACAACTACCATAAAACACCAAACACACTGATCTGTATTTCAGTAAATGTGAATTTTCAGGTTTAAAATGCACAAAAGATACAAAACAGACACTATTTCATTGATTCCGTTCTTCACAATCAGAGGATGTGACTGCATTTGAAGTGCTTATAATGGAATATGATCAGAGGACACGGGTTAATGGAAAATAGATTTTGGGCACCTCAAAAAACAGAGTGAGAGTGATCTAGCAGCATAGCAGCAGTGTGTGTATACCTGCATGTTGAGAAAAGTCATCAGGCAGATTTATATTTTTCCTGTTTTAATGCGAAAATGAAAACAAAAAAAATAAAACAAAGTGTATTAATAAACAACACAGTCTTTGTTAGAAAATGTAAAGTATAGTATTTAATATAGTACCCACTGGAAATGAGTTAATGTGAGATAAAGTGTATCACTCTTCCTTTAAGTCTAGTCACCGGATTAGGCCTAAGCTCATGACTAGTGAATTTGTAGACAGAGAATTTGCTTAATCCTTTGGTAATATATGTTATCAAAGGTACAACCCAGAACCACTGCAGCCGCCCCTGAACAAACGGCAATTTGCATAACATTACAGCGGGCCAACAATGTGCATTATGCCTGTATTGGTTTAGGTACTTATAAGGTCTTGTGCAGCTTGGAAAGCATTCAGTGGTGAAAAGTACTAAAATGTCAATGTGCTTGTTGATTTTTGTCTTGTGAAAGACTGAACAATATTGACAAGGCTGTTAAAATAAGAATCGGTTTGTACTTTTTTTTTTTTTACCATGCACAGATTAAACATTCTTAAAAATAGCTATAGATTTGACAAATCATTTAATAATGGCATTATTATATTTCCAATGTATAGCTCATGAAAATTTTCTTAATTTTAATTCAATCATAATATATATATATATACTGCTCATTATTTATTGTGTGCATTTCTTATAAAATAATGAAACATCCCCTAATTTTCACACACAATATGAGAAACATAAACGTTTAAAAATTACTTAATTCAGACTAGCACAAACTAGCTCTGAAAAATTGTAATTTTTTTTTAAATGCCATGATGCCATGCAATACAGTACTTTTGAGTGAACTGAAAACCCATCACAATATATCATGATCATTGCATTCAAAATGAAACAAGGCATCTAAGCGAGATGAATACAGACAATAACATACATGCTGAGCAGTAGGTTCTCCTTTTTTTAATTCTGTGAATTTCTTCTCTGGTTCAAACAGCATACTGTGCACAGTTGGGGGGCTTCAAATCTCCAAGTCCAAAGAATTAGGCAAAAGAAAAGCGGCTTCTTCAAGGCTCAGGGCTCAGAAATATCACAACGCAAGCAACCAGAAAACCATACTTTCCTCCCCTGAATCCCTCATAAGAAGAGTAGTTTTCTTTACCTGTCTCCATAGAATTGTTGCAGAAGATTTGGACACTGTATCCTCCTTAGGACGACTTCAAAAGATGGACATTTTGGACACAGGCAGGTGGCCTACATTTTTCTACCTATTGCATTGAGTGAGATGAGGTTCATGTAATCCTAGGTAAGTTCCATAACAATAATATGGGCAGTACTATATGTCAATACCTAATTTGCTTTTTGTATTTGTTGTATAACTAACACTTTAACCAAGGTATAAGGCTTTAAGATTTTGAGTGCATAGTTCTATGTTACAGTTGCTATCAGTTCACAATCAGTTATCAAAGAACTATATTCAGTATTGAACTATAAACTGTAGTAGCAGCCTCTTGAATTACTATGCATTACATTTGGATAAAACCATGATATAGTTTCTAGTTTGTTTAGCAAAGTACTAACTGTATGTAAACATGCCTGGCTAAAATGATGTCCCAGTGTTCGTCTGAGACACCTGGTTTTAATTCCCACTTGGTGCAAGAGCTCATCTGCTAAAACTGGGCATGGAGATGATTGCTCACTCGGTTTTTGCCGAAATAGCTGCAGCACAATCTTCTATGTCCTCATATAGACCTGAAACCCCAGTGCTCATAATTATGCATCACTGCTCACATTTGCAGGAGACGAAAACACTGTGACTGATGTAAAATAATTAGTGTGCCATGGAATCATGCTGCTTTTTGCCAGCATTGGATCAGTGCTAGCTAATGGAGTGTGAAAGGGTATTGCTACCTGGCTGTGTCGTCTCTTTCCGTCCTAAATTATGCAATATAGTTGTGCATATTGTGATGGAACACTCCACTACTCAGTTATATCAATTTTATAACAATTGTACCTGCAAAGGTGATTCGCTGCCTAATACTTTCAACTTTTCCTTGTCAATCCTAAATAATATTTGAAATATAGGAAAAATAAATGCTGTTTCTGGAGTCATGTATGATCATAAATATAGTAGTATTGTATACCGGGCAAAATAGGGAATTGTTCTGTAAGAAAATTGGTGAGTTTGTAAATGCCATGCTATTTAATATCCAAATTAACACTGCCATATGCACCCCTCATTTTAATTATGCATGCCTCAGTGATATCTGCAGAAAGAATAAATATGTAATTATGATCCAGTTTACATAAATCTTCCACATCAGAATCCAATTTGACTTACTTCATGGCAAGTATTATTCCAAATACTATGCGTCCAGCCATCTAATTGTTTTGTAGCTCTGTATGGAATGCACAGCAGGAAGTAACTCAAAACTATTTTTACAAAATTATTCTGTATATTATGCATTTTGGCATTATATCCAACTGTGGTCCTGGCGTTGAGTATCAGTATTTCCTTAAGTATATATAAAAGCAGACTTGGTATCCAAGCTCATAAAATCTGATATAGACTTGCCTACCTGATTTCATTTGTATTTATAATATGATTTGCACACTATTCTGCTTATTTATGTGGTTTATTTGGATATTTGTGTGGATTTCTGGGCCATTCTCCACTGTTGGCAACATCTGTTCTGCAAGCAAACCGCAATGCTACTGAAATTCAACAGTTCTTTCCCGAAAAGTGAATAATTAAGAAAACAGTGTGCACTATGGTCAACATTACACTTTGAAATGAAAGAAAAAACTCTCCATGCCAATGCATAGAACAACCTCTGACAAACTATAATATGTTCAGTAAATCCATTTAGTCTCTCAAGACTATAATAGTGAAAATGTGAAAATAAACCATTTATCAAATTACGAACAAAAGCCATTGCATTGTGTCAGCATTAAACAGTCAACTCAATAATACCCTGATGTATGTAGTAAAAATTTCCCTCTTAAGAGTCCAAAGGCAAATTCATTCCCTGCTTCCAGCTGCACAGCAAATACATTTAACCTCCACCAGGCACTCTGCTATCTTTGAATTAAACCAGCACTTCATGCTCTCTTCAAATGAAAAGCTTGTTCACCATTTTTACAATTATATTGATGACTATGGGGTCCCTATGCAATGTTCACCAAATTGTAGGTATTTTAGATTGAATTGGCTTAATTTGTCACAGCAGTCATATGATGATACTGCTATGATAATCACTAATCACATCTAATGTAAGCCCAACAGCAGGCTCTATTATTACACCTGATGCTTTTGCCAAAAGAGTGTGCACTAGTTTATTATTTTTTTGCTCTATTTGTTTGTCTGATTTTTTTTAGCTATAAGTACACATAATCTATATTTACAATGCATATTTCGAACATAAACTTTTGAAACTGTCACCTCAAACACAGATACAGAGATCCTTGGTCCGACTCCTATCCTGGACTGTGTGGAGTTGCATAATCTCTCTTTGTCTGTATCTCTTTGTCTGTATCTCTTTGTCTGTATCTCTTTGTCTATACATTGTTAAGATAAGCACTAGGTCAACTGGTATCTCTAAAGGGTCAAAGTGTGCAAATATGCTGCTTTTAAAAATTAGGGAATATTTCAGTATGTTCTATCTGACTGTCAGTCTGTGTGTGTGTGTGTGTGTGTGTGTGTGTGTGTGTGTGTGTGTGTGTGTGTGTGTGTGTGTGTGTGTG
>JAUZST010002463.1:0-18027 GCA_034779995.1 Parotocinclus haroldoi | reverse complement strand
AAACATTTAATATGTTACATAAATTATAGCACGTCCCGTCTTGTAACATAGGGCATGTTCGATTAATCAGACCAGCCAGTTATTACGACCAAAACCATCACGTCCTGATGTGCTCCCATTAACCGGAATCGACTGTACATCCTTGTTTTGATACAGTTATTACCCCTATTATTAAGGTTATTCCATCTTTACATATCACATATTACCAAATACCAGTTCAGCCTCTGTTCTGTTAAACACAAAGTTGAATTAACCGCATGCAGCAATAGACTGACCAGACTGAATGCTGAGCGACATTTAGCTGCTGATGCTCTCCTCATAAGCACCGATATAACAGCAATGAGCAGGTCTTAAAACTCAGGTGATCGCAGGACAGTTTATTAACAGCAGGGGGAGAAACAGAAGGAGAAAAAAAAAGAACTGCTTCGTTCTTACGAAAAAACCCACCACTGAAAAGCCTTAAGCTTCGTAAATAATGTCTAGTCACTTCTGCAGCACATAGCTACCAAAAATCCAACCCTGTGTTAGTGAGCTAGGAGGAAGAGCGAGCGAGGATACAGTCTCAGAAAACATGTAATATGTTAGTATCAAAATACTCAAAGCTTTGGATTTTAGTCTGCGAAAACTTTTTTTCAATATGAAAAAAAAAAAGACAGTACAGTGTTCCCTCGCCACTTCGCGGTTCACCTTTCGCGGACTCGGTGCAATGCGGGTTTTCAAAAAATATTCATGGAAAAAAACATATCACGGATTTTAGCGGTTTCGCGGGTTTTTGTGGAACCTTTACATTAAAAAAAATAATTTAAAAAAATCACATTATTTATTAACATATATTAAAAATATTAATTCTAACAATAAAGGAATGTTATAAAATCATAAAATATTACGATTTACAATAAACCTGACAGAACCACTAAGAGGAAGCACAAAAGCGAGATTTAAAAAAATGTGCAAAAATAAAAAAAACAGGGATCACATTTGAGCAGAGGAAAAACAAATATGACACCAGAAGAACCCAGTGATGCCATAACCATCCATCCATCCATCCATCTGCTATAACCATTACCATTATTAATCCACATGGGGTCATGATCACGACCAGCCTGGGCCCATCAGGCCAATCCATCGTAGGACGCGCACACAGTCACGCACAGTTACACACTTCAGAGACACCAATTAACGTAACATGCATGTATTTGGACTGAGGAAACCGGAGTAAACCCACGCAGACATGGGGGGGGACATGACTGGCAGACTCCACACAAAAAGGCCCAGACCACTCCCCCTGTGATTGAACCCGGGACCTTCTTGCTGTGAGGCAGTGATGCTACCCACCGTGCTGCCCTTGATGCCATAACGTTTTACAGGAACATTGCTAGAAAAAAACATTCCAAATCCACAGAATAAGTTACTTCTATAAACAGCTGAACCTTGTTTAACCCCACTTTTCCTGATGTACACAGAGAGATCGTTCTTAAAAGCAGGTCGAGTTTCTGAAAAGTGGCAATGAAAAATTTCTCTAATAATCGAAATTAAATTAATCTGTTCCAGACCCCAAGAAAATGTATTTTATAAGGCCTTATTATGCGTTAAAGGAGTTCTTTTGCGCAGGTGCTCCATGATTCACGATGGGCATACATTCCAACAAATCCACCGTAAAATTAAATATCCTGTAAACAAAGGAGTTTATACTGTATATAAGGAATATATACTGTAAATATCAAAGCGAAAACGGACTATAAGGCTTAAAGCACTTACATTAACATACAGTTATCATTAACATGGCTGCCTCACAACCAGAAGGTCCCGGGTTCAATCCCAGGGTGGAGCAGCCTGGGTTCTTTCTGTGTGGAGTCTGCATGGGTTTACTCCGGGTACTCCGGTTTCCTCCCACAGTCCAAAGACATGCGTGTTAGGTTAATTTGTGTCTTTAAAAGTGGCCCTTAGCGTGTGACTGTGTGCAAATTTACTACAAATGTAACTGCTCTAGGTGGTTTCAATCGCATTTGTAGTCAGTTTTAAAGTATGGGACAAATCATGTCCCTTGGTCCTCAAAGGGTTAAACCAGCCAAGGTAGTAGCTCAAAAAGGCACTCAGCAAAACTTCAGCAGGATCATCATTTTGTGGAAAAAAAAAGTGCCAAAAAAACATCTGGCAAGACAAAATGAACAAACGCAAAGTAGTACAATGTGAGACTTTTACAATCACGATTTATTTAAATAATTGTCGACAAAATCCCTGAAAATAATCAAGATTTAATTTGCTGTCAATATCGCACACCACTAGGACTTATAACCTCCAGGTAACTACAGAAAAGAATGTCTTTGTGATGCTTTGGATATTAAAGCTGTAAAGCTAACATGCTAATGTGTTTGACGTGACGCAGATAGATTACACGGGCTCGGCGAAGGATTCTCCCTGTTTCAAGTGCACCAGTTCGGCTGTCGTCGACTGTGTGTGTGAAATGCCTTTTTCCTTCAGTACGCTCTTTGAGGTACCATCCTGTTTTTTTCTGGTATTTGTTTTCTTTGAAAGAATTAGGACTATGGAGAGACTAACGATCTCCCTGCTGTTTTTCAGGGGCCTGTCTTCTTCTATTATGGCCTATCGAATTACTATCAGAACTACAGATCTTACGGAGCGTCTGTCGACCCCAACCAACTATCTGGAGACACCAAGTACTTCCTGGTATAGTCTTACTACAATCTTCTTAAATGATTGTTCATTTTTGCCTTCATCTAAACAGCGTTTTCTTCTTTCCTGCTCCAGGAGCCTGACGAAGCCTGTTTTCCGTATCAGTATGACTCCAGCAAGGTGCCCATAGTTCCATGTGGATCCAACGCAAACAGCATGTTCAATGGTAAATCCCCTGCCTCCGAGATGACGTCCTCTCTAAGCCTTCATTATATTCATTAATCATTTAATCATTAATCATCATGTTCAACTTATCCTGATCAGGGTCGTGGGGTTGGCAGGTGGGAGATTATGCTTTCACCGACAGGGTTGCCAGTACGTTACAGATGCCACTGTTGCAACCCTGGGGGGCGATAACAGTCTGGTTCTCTCCTTCATATATTTGGTGTGTGGCATGTGACCTTGCCCGGCCTGGTGGGAAGGCACACGCGGGACTTCTAAAACCGTGCTTGGTCATCGCTGCCGTGGCGGTTAAGCCACCCAAGCGCCTTGTCATCACTGCTCTGTTAGATAAGGAATTTTTTGTTTTTTTTCATTCTATTAATGTACATTTTTGTGTCTTTTCTGAAAAGACACTTTTCAGCTGTACCGAAACGTCAACGGATCGAAGGAGCCTGTTGTGTTCGACCGCAAAGGAATAGCCTGGTGGACAGATTACAACATCAAATACAGGAATCCCCCATTTGTCAATGGTTCCTTCACCAATGCTTTCACTGGTAACCATAAATGTTTGATTCCTACAATAAAACATTACTATCCGATGGTCATTTTGGGTTCACAGATTAAGCTCTTTGTTTTTGTTTTGTTTAGGTACAGTGAAGCCTGTGAACTGGCCAAAGCCGGCCTATGAGCTAGATCCAACTGACCAGGCTAATAATGGCTTCCTGAACCAAGACTTCTTAGTGTGGATGAGGCGGGCGGCACTCCCTAACTTCCGAAAGCTGTATGGGCGAATCACAGAAGGGGATTATGCTCAAGGCCTGCCTGCAGGGAACTACACGCTGGAAATCAAATACAGTATCCTTTTCTCAACTAATACTGGCTGGATGTTACATTTATAGCATTTAAGCAGACCTTTTTTTTTTTAAATCCAGAGTGAGATACGACTAAAGACTAGATAGTCTTACAAGGTACAGTCCAAACAATTGTGGGATAAGAGTCTTGCTCAGGGGCAGAACACTGGCAGCTATTTGGCTTCAGAACAAAATGATTTCTATAGGCATTTTGCAGCAGAGCAGCTTTATTAATACAGTAGAACCTCAGAGTTGGAACTTAATTGGTTCTGGAACGTTAATAGATTTAATCCAATTCATTTCAGACAAAGCCTCAGGCCGGGTCATAGACAAATAAACCTCCATAGTGGCTGAACAAAGAAATGTTCAAATTCCTATATTTTACTGTATAGCCTGACTGAGCAAGCCTCCTTTTAAAAAAAAACCCTCTAAATGTAATGAGCAAGAAACCCTGGGATACCCAACAAATCACACGTTTTTAAACAAGTACCACAAACGAGTGCTGAGGCAAAGATTTCTCATCAAAATGCGTCAAGAACCGAATTTGCTGAGATCTGAGGTGGTGCAGTGCCAAGGTTTGACTGAAGCTAAATGGAATAATTAACAATAATGAGAGTAAAGTAAACTCAAATATAGACTATAACTAATTTTGCAGAATTCAATATTGTGGATAATATATGAAACTACAGAATAAAATATAATAGTGTATATATAATAAACCAAACACTGAATATAATAAAATGGAGAATATGGGCATGCCTCTTGGCATTATTCAGTTTAGTAAATGCAAGAGTACTTGCAGCATCTAGTACTTGCTAGTTCTCACATGACGGCTAACAGTTGGGTGGCATTTGGTGGGACTTGGACTTTAGTGGTTTGAGGGGGTCAATGGCACAGAACCTTACTCATTTACATGTACAGCATTTAGCATACGCTCTTATTTAGAGCAACTTCTAGTCCAAGCAATCGTGGGTTAAGGGCCTTGCTTAAGGACCCAACGGTGGCAGCTTGGAAGAGGTGGGGTTTGGGGTGGGGTCCGGTATAGTCCAGTATCTTATCCACTAGGCTACCACAGTCCCAGGACTTTATAACTTTATTACTCGGTTCAATATTTTACAAATATAAAAAAATCACAAGTCACCCTGTGGTGCACTGATCGAGCACATGTCCTGCCACCCCTAGGTCTTAGAGCAGAAGCAGTAGGTGGAAGTAACACACACACACACACACACACGTGACACTGATGTTTTCATGACCTCATTTTCAAATGTAATCAAGCAGGTTTGTCTAGCTGGGTGTAACTATTGATAGAGGAATTAAGGCCGGGAACACTTATGTGTATTTAAATGCCTTCCAAACAGGTTCACGGTAACACGATTAACTTTAGTTTTAGATAAAAATATAGTACAAAACTTGCTTTTACTCGTTCATGCTGGTAACTCCTTAACTGCCAATCCAGACTACCCAGTTGTGAATTTCGGAGGCACCAAGAAGGTCGTTTTCAGCAACGTATCCTGGATGGGGGGAAAGAACCAGTTCCTGGGGATTGCCTACCTTGTGATAGGGTCTCTGTGTGTTGTTATGGCGGTGGTAATGCTCATCGTTTATGCAAAATACAAGTTTCAAGACGATGATGATGCATAAAACAGATGTTCTGATATGTTGTAGTCTTAAAGTTTTATCCCTAGCCCTCCAGAATGTACAGTAGGAACACATTACGAGCACTCACTGTCAACTAAACAAACTGAAAAAAATCTATACAATTATTTGGATGTTTGAGGGCTAGGTTCCTGATACCCATCAGTACTTTAGTCTTTAGATTTCAGTCTTGTTAATTGAGCTCAATCGCATTTTTTGCTTGCCCTTATTTGACCCCAAAGCAAGCTTTTCTATAAAATACCTACAGTCATAAGAGCAAACAATATAAACTTCAACTTTATATTCATTATCTTCCGCTTAATCCATCCGGCCCCAATCCATCGTAGGGCGCGCGCACACAGTCATGCACATAGTCACACGCTAAGGGCCACTTTAGAGACGCCCATTAACCTAGCACGCATGTATTTGGACTGTGGGAGGAAACTGGAGTACCCAGAGTAAACCCATGCAGACTCCTAAACTTCACCAACACTGGAAAAAAAAAGCGTTCTGCAAAACCTTCGACCTTCTGCTATCTCCTGTACCTGTACCTGTATGTGACAGTTGGTGTTGTTTACAGAATCTGCTCTAACACACGTAAGAATATTAAAGCTTATACCGTCCTTAATCGTTTTATTATGTAAAAAGTCTGGGAATTGGGAATATTTACACACAGCCCAAATCGGTGAGTGCTTCAAAGCAGTAAAATGTAATGAATACCTATGATCATAGTGTTGTCGCATTATTAATGTGTTAACTCGGACAGACCAACCGTTAAAATGCAACTCGAAGAGTGCCAACATTTTACTTTTAATTCACACACATTTGTGCTTTATTGTACTTTTGCACATCAGCTCATTTATGGACTCATTAAGGCTTTGTGTCAGCGTATAATGTAAGACGCTTTCAAAACGCATTGTTTTAGGCCTCAAAATGTTTGGTTTACATCATACACCAGGGGTTTGACGTTTTATTAATTATTTAGTAAGAGTATTGAAAAACAAAATGTGTGTTTGGGGTACTGACTATTATTATGTCTGGTTGTTACTGGTATTAACCGACATGGTCTTTAAGGAATATAGCAGGTCAAGCTTCTTGTATTCTGCAACCTTCAGGAAAATCATTGTACCCTAGTGTTTAAGGACGGTTTGTACGCTAATGAAGGAGGAGCTCTCCGGGACCGTTGCACAGCCACTGTGATGGGGGCGGTTTTACATATTCGCTGCTCACAAAAATGGGCTATTTCATTTGAGGTATCCCCTACGTTTTGTGAGCAGTATATAGCATTTGCCTAGATGCTGTTCCAATAAACAAACGTTTCTATGAAAAATGAAACCATTGTTTTGCCAATATTTTACTCTACTGCTTTATTACTCCTACATTTCCCAGATTGCCTTAGCACTGTCCTACTATGCACCTGCTTTTCATTATGCATCTACTGATTAAATGCCCAGTACTTATGGAACACAGAGACAATACAATATTATTGCTCAACAAAGAACATAAAGGATGTACTTAACCATACTTCGTTGGGGAAAATTAGAAATCAATCCATTTCTACAGCCCCAAATCAAAAAGAAGTTGGTTTTTTTCTTACATTTCCTTTGACTTTTATGTCATATTTTGTATGCATTTCACGTATGGCTGGCCCGATACCATTTTATTTATGCCCGATACCGATACTGATACTGCAAATATGAAACACTGGCGTTGCTCTCGGCGGTTTTACTTTTATCATCCCTGAGCTTAAAATAACTCCACACAGCTGACATGTTGACCAGCTATTGCTCACGTGACACATCTCTGTTTGCGGCGTGTCGTTCAAATTGTAGTAAAGCGTAAACGTGATAGGAAAGATATCGCTATATATAAACTGTTTTTACCCCATCCCATCTCCGATCCAGTGATTTTGCCACATATCGGGCCGATACAGAAGATTGGATCAGTACAGCCCTAATTTCAGGTTTTGTCTCGTCAACTCCATTTCATTTTTTTCCCATTCTTGCATTTCACACCTTCATCACATTTCAGAAAAAGTTGGAATGGAGGCAACTTTTGAGCTAGTAATAAATAAAATTAAAAAAAAGAATACATAATCTGATTTCAAACAGCTGATGGCCACAGGTGATTATAATCTGAATGTGATACAAAACCATACAGTATCCATGAAAGGCTGAATACGTTGGTTAGCGAAGATGAGCAGACGCTCTCCAGTTTGTCAACGAATATGCGAGAAAGGAATACGAATATTTAATAACAATGTTCCTCGATAGAAAGGTTGTAAGAGATTTGCATATTAAGCCTGCTACAGTGCATAATAACTTTAAATAAATTAAATGCGTAAAGGCAAGGGCACCAGCTTAAACTAAAGAGCCGTGATCTTCGGTATCTCAGACGGCACTGCACCAAGAACAAACTTCATCCATGGCTACCAGAATCACATTGACCAATGATTACTTTGGCAAACCTTTATCAAGCACTACAATACTAGTTACGTTCACAAATGGCAATTAAAACCTTACTGTGCAAAAAAAGAAGCTTCATGTTTAATCAATAAGAGTGCACTAAGTTCTTAGAGCAACGGCCGCAAAGGAATGAAAAGGAAGGGCAACATTACAAAGTGGTGAAAGTGGTTGCAGGACTGCAGCACTGAAATCCAGGAATGGATGTTTATTACATCTCGGGTATTGTCATCATATTGTCTGGAATCAAGTAAACTGTTTTTTATAAGCATTTTCTATTCTGCCTCAACCTTTTCTGATTTGGCATTTTTTGTTTGTTTATTTGGCTTCCTTAACGTCCCTAGTGGCCATCTTCAGCGACACACTAGGTTATATCCATACACAAGTTCATCTCAAGACCGGTCTCATATGGATACATAAAAGTCGATGCCAATTTCAAGTGCTCAGTTAACCTAACGCGCATGTCTTTGGACTGTGGGAGGAAACCGGAGTACCCGGAGTAAACCCACACAGACACGGAGAGGACCCAGGCCGCTCCACCCTGGGATTGAACCCGGGACCTTCTTGCTGTGAGGCAGCGGTGCTGCCCACCGAGCCCCCCCGATTTGGGGTTGCATTAAGAACACAATGTTAGCTCTTGCATGTTTACGTTATAGCCGTACTGTGCTGAGGTGAAAATAAAGACTGTGGACTGTGGTAGCCTAGCGGTTAAGGTACTGGCCTCTGGACCTAATGGACCTGGGCTCAAATCCCACCTCTGTCAAGCTGCCACAGTTGGGTCCATAAGCAAGACCCTTAACCCACCACTGCTTGGATTGTAAAGCAGTATGTAGAGTTGTATGTCACTTTGGATAAGGGCGTCTGCTAAATGCCGTAAACGTAAAGCATAATCCTATAGGATAATAATAATTAGACAAGACTTTGGCAGTGTATATCTTCTGTGTAAAGTCACTGGTGACAGCATTTATATCTTGGCATCCTTTCATGGATACTGTATGATTTTGTCTTGGCATCGTTGCATCCGTTTCTTGTCGTAAGGCCTATGTATAATAATGAAATCCATTTCATATATTAACCTTGGCCAGTTTAAGCCTGCCATGGACAGCTGAAGTTCTCAGAATCTCCATATTCTGCATGGTGGTTAGTTAGGCAAATACGTTTGTTGTCGAGATGTCTGTAATGTCGACCAGTTTGTGAAGTGAATTAGCAGATTACTGTCTAGCAATTAAATCTAACAGCATAGATAATACTATATTATGATAAGTATAAAACAGAGAGTACAGATCTCCAGATTACAAGAAGAGTAGTATGTATTTTTGTATGTATATTATCACAGAAACCACCGGTGATGGTATGTTTTAGGCAACATTTTTAAAAGCTACACCATTCCATGTGAAAACAGAAGATAAACACAATCAACAGTGAGTCACTAACTAGCTAACCAGTCAGGATGGGCGTGGTACAGTGGTATAATGGTTCCTGTGGGAAAGCACAGACAGACATCACATCCAGGCCATGCTTGTGTATGTCTGCTGATAACACAACCAAGCCCCCCAATACACACACACACACACACACACACACACACACACACACACACGGGAGACAAGCCAGGGTCAAAGCGTGGGGAAAAAAAACCCAAGCGGCATACATCCTGTATTAACCCCTGCTTATCTTAGTCAGGATCATGGTGGAGGGTCTGGAGCGCAGCCCTGACTTTACTGGGTACAGACATGGGTCCATCCTAGACAGGACGCCAGTTCATATCATTTCATCAACAAACCACCCGACTTTCATGTCTCCGGCCACACCCGGGACTCGAACCTTGGCAACCAGGTTATCCAAAAACGAGGTTTGTATAGGTTTGATCAGAAATAGAGAAATTTGTCTAATTGTCTCCAGCAGCACTGTTGTGCATGGTGCACTCATGCCAGCTCAGCACACACTAGCACACCACCGCCACATCAGTGTCAGTGTAGTACTGACAATGATCCACCAGCCAAAAAGGACCTGATCTGTGCTGGTCCTGTGAGAACGGAGTAAAGGGGTCTGATAAGCATGTAGAGAAACAGATGGACTACGCTAAGTTGAGCTAATAAATGGACAATGGGTGTAGAAACTAGAGGGTGTACCTAATAAAGTGGCCAGCGCGCGAATACGTTTGATATTAGAGCGCAGTGTTTAACACAATGTGTGCTAACTAAGCAGAAAGCGTCATCTTACCGTACTGTGAGGCTGCAGAATCGGTTTGGGCTCCCTTTTCTTCTCCCGGTTCAAACTCGACATTCCGGTACAGTGGGCCTCTCTGTCTGGAAAAACCGTGGGCACGGCGTCGGGTTTGAGTCTGCGCTTAAACCCAGCGGTTCCCGTCAGGTCCTTTAACAGCTGCGGTCTATTAAATGCCTCGAAGGCATCGGGAGTAAAGTGGCGAGAGCAGAGCCGCGGGTCTTTGGGCAGCTCCGTTCGTCCGCACGCGTCCTCCCACTGTTTCCTCAGCCTTTTATCGTTCGGAAAGACGTGAAGGCTAACATCCGTTCCTTTGTTGCCCTTTGACTGAAAATTGCATCCCAGAGCGGCGCAGTGAGGCATCGTGTTCAGTTGCTCTTCTGTTTCGACCTGCATCCGATGGCAAAATAACTGCATGCAACCATTTGACGTCACTTTTCGTGCCCTCTGTGCCTACAGTAATGGCGGTGTCCGTTGTGTGGTCTGAAAGTACGCGTATGTTTACTTCTAAGACTTGCTCGTCTCCTGGGTTGCGTCTGTCTTTTAAATGATCACTGGCATCCTCAAACACGGCACGTTTCTTCAACCAGATTGCAAGCTTGAACAGGCGAACACCAGCGACTACTAAAGACAATGACCAATCGCGTCAGACTTTTTTTTTTCTGGCCGCTATCGTAGACCAGCCGTTCAGCCAATCAAATCGCTTCTGAGAAGAGCCGTTGCAGCGCCTCGGGATCTCTCAGGCGGGACTAATCAGGCGCGCGAGGCACTGCTGGTGGTGATCTAGCGGAATGCTGATTCACCACCTGGTTGTGATTGTTTGCAGTTCGCGTTATGTGGGTGTGAGAGGAATCAACTCTGCATCTGGAAGATACGCTACCACAGTCATGGTTTCATTAGGAACAATGAGGATTTATTGAAATACTAGTATAAAACAGACTCTTGATTATTGACAGTTGAAACAAGCCGACTGTTGAGTTTTAATTAGTGCATACATCAGTGGTACGAGTCCTACACATCGACGGGTATAATAGTGCGTTATGCATTCTGGATGTTGTCTGAACACCATATTAAACGCACTATATGGAATATTCTAGTGTATCGTCATCACCTCTACCTCTACCCCAACCATGCCCAGGCGGTGACCTAAGACTTTTGCATGGTAGTGTGTATAGATATATATCACACTCAAAAACATACATACTTCCCGTTTTTATGATGTGAGCTGGTGTTTAAGAAGTGAGCAGGGAACTGAAGGAGCGTGCAGGAATTGCGAAGCTTGCACAAAGCTGTGGGAAGCGAACACGTCACTCTGGTGTGCTGCGTCGCATAGATGCTGTTCTTGCTTCTCCCTCAACTCCCACTTTTCTCACCCTTCCTGCCCTTGGACTGTGCCTGTGTGTCCTCCTCATGTTCATCTATTAATCACAAAAGCACAGCCTCTGCTGTAAAAAGTTCTATTAAATGCATGCGGCACCAGCATGAACACTGAATGCTGACCGGTGTTTGGCAGGGTGATGATTAGCAAGTGTTATGTCTCGGGTGAATTACAGATCATAAAATAAATGCTGCACTGTCACATAAAAGACAGTTTCTTACTCCATAACTGTTTGCATGCCTAACCTATATAGTATGTATGTATACTTTGTATATATATATATATATATACACACACATACATCTATATCTGAGTACACCCCTCACGTTTTTCTAACATTTTTGTGCAATCAGTCCACAGCTTGTATTACTGTAAATTTGCTGTACCCTCAAAATAACAACACACAACCATTAATGTTTAAACCACTGGCAACACAAATGAGAACATCTCAGTGAAAATGGCTAAATTGTGCCCATTTACCCTCGCCGGTATCATGTGACTCGTTAGTGTTCCAGGGTCTCAGGTGTGAATGGTGAGCAGGTGTGTTCAGTTTGGTGTTATCGCTTTTACACTCTCTCATACTGGATACTGGTCACTGGAAGTTGAAAATGGCACCTCATGGCAAAGAACTCTCTGGGGATCTGAAAAAAAAAAAAGAATTGTTGCTCTGCATTAAGATGGCCCATTGTATAAGAAGATTACCGAACCCTGAAAGTGAGCTGCAGCACATTGGTGAAGACCATGCAGCGGTTTAACAGGACAGGTTCCACTCAGAACAGCCTCGCCACGGTCGACCAAAGATGTTGAGTACACAAGCTCGGCATCATATCCAGAGATGGGCTTTTGAAAACAGACGTAGTAGTGCTGCTGAGGTTAAAGGGGTGGGGGTGGTTGGGGTGTCAGCCTGTCAGTGCTCAGACCGTACACCCTACACTGTGCTCAAACTGGTCTCTATGGCTGTCGTCCCAGAAGGAAGCCTCTACAATCATGCTCAAGAAAGCCCCCAAACAATTTGCTGTAGACAAGCAGACTAAGGACATGGATTACTGGAATCATGTCCTGTGGTCTGATGAGACCACGCTAAACTGATGTGGATCAGATGGTGTCAAGCTTGTGTGGTGGCAGCCGGGTGAGGAGTACAAAGACAAGTTCCTACAGTCAAGCGTGGTGGTGGGAACGGTCAAGGTTTGCTGCCGGATGCGGGGGGTTTCAGTTCATTGACGGAACCATGAATGCCAACATTCACTGTGACATACTGAAGCAGAGCACGAACCCCTTCCTTCAGATACTGGATACATAATCCAACATGATAACAACCCCAGACAGATTTTAAAAACAACCACCTGCTAAAGAAAATGAAAAGGTCAGGCATGTCCTTTAAAACGGAGGGTGGAGGAGCACAAGGTCTTTAACATCTACTAGTTCCGTGATGTCATCACGGAGGACGGAAGAGACCTTGGAGGTCTGTTCACAGTGTGAAGCTCTGAAGCCCTAGTGCTGAAGGCAGTGCTGGAAAATAATGGTGGCCACACAAAGTATTGACACTTTGTGCACAATTTGGGCATTTTCATTTAGGGGTGTACTTACTTTTGCTGCCAGTGGTTTAAACATTAATGGCTGTGTTTAATTATTTTGAGGGCACGGCAAATTGACACTGTTACACAAGCTGTAGACTCATTACTTTACACTCTATCAAAGTATCCTATCTTCAGTGTTGTCCCATTGTTATAAAAATGCGTTTTAAAAACCTTTAAAACCATAAAAACCAATTTAAGAGCTCGATTAAGAAAGAGTTAAAGACAAAAGTAAGTACGTTCTGCAGGACTAATTTGTAACTTACTTTTAAAAACAGTATTTAATCTTACATTGTAGAAAAAAAATCCGTTCTACCTTGGTGTTCAGACTACGTTAACATTCAGAATTCATCTTTGAATGATAAAATTAACAATGCAAAACACATTTCTTTATACAGAGTAACAAAAAGGTGATGACGTACTTCACAGTCTTTGCAAAAGTAAGAAACAACGTGTTTTTACTGAATAACAATTCAGTTACATCAGTCCTGTGAAATCCTCTAGTTAAATGTACATTTTGCACTTAACATACTGAAAATGTATTTTGGAAGAAAGAAAGTTTTCCATAACAATCCCAACTTGTTTTATTGTTTTAAGGAGGGTCCTGGTCTGCTAAGGCAAGCTTTAGCTCCTCAGCCAGGTGAGTCTTTTTGCTCTTTCAGTTTTTTTCCTCTTAAATTGGGTCATTGGTTATGCTTTTTCATTAATAAAAATGTTGGAATACTGTATGCCAAGCACATGGCCAGCTTCAGAAATCCCTGATATCGGGATCAGCTTTATCCAGATCCGTGAGGTCAGTTTGATCCTGGACAGAACTCTCTTCTGGTGGATTGGAAGACAGACCAATCAGGATTAAAAGCTTTAAGAAATCGGCCCCTGTAGACTCACGTCTGAAGAAGAGCTGAAGACAGCGGTGCATTCGTGGCTTGCGGCTCAGCCTAAAACGTTTTTCAATAAGGGGATACGTAAATTGTCGGCAGTCGGACAGTGTATTGAAAACCAGGGCGATGATGTGAAAAAAAAACCCGTATTTTGTTTTTCCTGAAAGTCGAATAAAAGAAATTCTACACTGCATTATTCTTATTCCGACTACTGAAATTCTAAGCTTAGCAGGTGTCACCTCACCAGGGATGGGATACGAACTGCAACAATTGTCAGTTGCACTCAATCATCATTCATCGAGCCCCTGGACCTGCATAAAAGTTCCTTAAAAATACAAAAAAAAAACAGCAAAACCACCAAGTTAGGAAAAAATCTTTATTAGTTTTAAATTGAAGCCATTTGAAATATTATCTTGGCATCATTCCTGCTAGCTTCTGAAAGAGAAGTCTGTTGATACCCAAAGTGCTAGAACAGTAAATGGCTTTACTCAGTATAACAAGTGTACATAAAGTTTAGGAGGCGAAAACAGAGGAAAAAAGCAAAAGACTATACCAGGTTCTGTCAGGAGTTTAAGCGACAAGTACAGGTATGCGCCGCCTAACGTCTGCACATAAACGTCCGTGGTCTGATGAGCTCATTATCCTCGTTATATTAAGGGTAGTGCTTAACCTACTTAACCCATATTTTACATGGCCAGATACAGAATCTGAAGTACAGCCGGTAGACAGATGTAACCGTGTATAAAGAGTTATTAAACTATTAACTATTAATTAATTAAGAAATGACTGAATCAGTGAGCGAGTAGCGGACGTGTTTGCAGGCAGATAAACCAGTAAAAAAAGCAACTAAAGCAGCCCTGGCGTCTTGGCTAGTTAGTCAGCACCAGTACACTGCAGTTTTGGAATGCATACAGTACGTACACTCACCGGCCACTTTATTAGATACAGCTGTCTGGTACCAAGTTGGACCCCTTTTGCCTTCCTAATTGCCTCAGTTCTCGGTAGTGTCGTTTCAACAAGGCGCTGGTAGCTTTCCTCCGAAATCTTGGTCCGTATTGACACGATAGCGTCATTTTTCGTCTGTGAATACGTGACGTGTTCCACCACACCCCAAAAGGTTCTCCTTTTATGAGGCCAGAAAGGGATGCACATGGTCAGCAACAATACTCAGGTAGGCTGCTGGGTTTAAACAATTCTCAGTTGGCATTAAGAAAATATCCCTCACACAGTTAGATCCCCAGCAGCCTGAACCGCCGATACGAGGCAGGCCGGATCCATTTTGCTCGGGACTCGCCAGACCAGGCAATGTTTTGTTACAATATTCTGTTGTCCACTTTTGGTGAGCCCACGTGATTTCTAGGCACAGCTGTTGAAACGGGTGGCACCTGGTGAGGCCTTGTGGTGTCGTCACCTGGTGTTGCGGCCCACCTGCTTCAGGGTAGGCTGTGTTAATGCATTCAGAGATGCTCTTCTGATTGTTTGAGATAATCTCAGGCATTTTTACCCAGAGAACTGTCCTCGCTGGATTTGTACTTTTAAAGAACGTTTCCTACGAACCCGAGAGATGAATGTGTGTGAAAATGGAATCATACTGGTGTCAAACCAGTAGATCAGCAGTTTCTGAACTACTCAGAGACTCAGAATGTTGCCTAAATGTATTGAGTTGCTGCTGTGTTTGGCCGGTGAGCGTATGTTTTAATTTGCCGTTTGGACGTCAAACTCGAGATCGCATAACTCGGAATTTCCATCGAGAACATTGTGGACGTCAAGTGGCGCCTACCTGTAATGGGATAGCAGAGCGACACGCCAGTCTGACTTTGATGCCTTATTGGAGTCCATCTTACACAGGACCAGCCAGTAACAGGGCTCTGATTCAAACCTGCTCTACAAACGCAATTTCAAACACACAGGCTGTGCTCTAACGCGTTTCAAAACACTATTTATTTTTATCTTAAAAATAGTGCGATCATCCAGTGTGTGTGTGTGTGTGTGTATATACACGATCGACTCAACAACCGACATACTTCGGAGATCGTTACACATAAAAGAAACGAAAACGGCATCTAAAAACCTAGAAATGAATTCGAAAAAAAACGTTTTTGTTTTTTTTTTGTTCCTTAAACCGCAGTAGTGACAATAAACGCTCTCTGCTCTAATGATTACACACAGGCTTATGACGTACATGGACTACTACATCTTTTTATCTGTTACATGAGACAGGTACAGGTCAACAAGGAGCCTGTTAGCATATACATTCATGGCACCATCACGGGACTCGAGCTGTCGACAGCAGGGCCGACCACAAACCTTCACGCTGGAACAGTGTTGGGCTGTAAACACTGTACGTAACAGCGTGAATATCAAAAGTTAGGGCTCCTTATAGCTTAACGTGCATGTGAACAAAACGCCATTTTGCCTTTTCAATATACAGTGTTTTAAAGACTTATAAAAGTAGTTTTGTAAAATAAGGAGGCTTGCATGCATCAAAATAGTAGTCATCTGAAATTGGGAAAATCTCAGACGACTTGTTTGTCCACAGTTTGTTCTGAATCAGTTGCTGCGTACAAATCTACTTGCTCTAGTGATCAGTGAGTAAAGAGTTTGCTGAGTAGCGTTC
This sequence comes from Parotocinclus haroldoi, assembly GCA_034779995.1. NCBI lineage: Eukaryota > Metazoa > Chordata > Actinopteri > Siluriformes > Loricariidae > Parotocinclus > Parotocinclus haroldoi. Next base: position 1,544 of record JAUZST010002463.1, on the reverse strand, counting down.
AAACTCCCACAAAATGCTGAGAGCGCTTCAAAAAAAGTTGCAAACCAGTGCTTCATTAGGTCATTAAAATAAAAACCAACAAAACGCGTGGCCTTCCTCGTGGAGAACGTTTCAGCGGAGGAAAACAGGAAGGAAGAGGAAGCAATTTTTTTTTTTTAAAAAAAGCATCCCGTTGTGTTTTCTTCAGTTTAAGAGAGCTTTTGTGCCGTCTTTGGTCACCGGAAGGTGTGTGTGTGTGTGTGTGTACCTGTGTGTTCAAAGCTGTTGTAACGCCACTTTAGCACATCTGCTACAAACAGCACAGAAAGGTTGCTGAATTTCTATACATCCAAGCCTTCGGAAAGTCCTTTGTTCAGGATATAGCGCAAAATGCTTCTTGCTGGTCACTCAACAAGAGGAAAGAGGATCTCCGAAGCTGAAATAGAATTCCCCAGAGAGTGTGGTCAAGCTCATGCTAGAGTGGTATGATTCTGGTGTGCGGTCCAAAACGCCAAGCATCTAAGAGAAGGATATCTTTCAATTCACACGTTTCGATTCCACCAAGTCTTCACTGGGTCACCGTCTGGAGTGGGCAAAACACATAATGTTAGGAGTCTACCCTGGCTGATCACCTGCACTTACCACGGAGATGAAGTTTGTAGTTCTATAATTGCAGACTGTAGTCCATCTAATTCTCTTCATACTTTGTTCACCCCCTTTACTCCGTTCTTTAATGGTCGGGACCCAAACAGGCCCAGCACAGATCAGGTACTATTTAGGTAACACTGCAGTGTTAGTGTGTGTTGAATGGATCGGGCAAGGCAGTGCTGCTGGAGTTTTTAAACACCTCGGTGTCACATATGGAGCGAACGTAGTTCAGCAACCAAAACTGTCGAGCCACCAACCATCCTGTACGCATCATTTTGTGGGAACCGATGAAGGATTAGAGGACGACTAACTGAGCTACTGTCTCTGACTTTACAGGTACAGTCTGGGACCAAAATAAATTGGAAAATGGCACACGTTTTGGTTTTCCGAAGCTTGCTGCATCAGTTTTTATGGTGGCAATTTGTATTAACTCTAGATTGTGAAGGGTGATCAGATGAACCGCGATGAATTGCAAAGTAATTCTCTGCCATGGAAATGACCTTATCACAAATCTTACTGCATTCCGGTGACTGCATTTCAGCCCTAGAAATGGCTTGCTAACATCATTTCAGTGATGATCTCATTAGCTCAGGGGGAAAAAAAAGTTAATGAGGACAAGACAGCTGATATTACTCTGTCAGGCTGATTAGAAGAGCAAACTGGTTGCTTTGAAGGGGTAGCGGTGTTTCCGGGTAAGTCTAGAGAGGAACCATGGTTAGGGAAACACGTGCAGTGAACATAAGGGTTGCATAACATAAACATGCATCATAAGGGTTTCACAGGTAAGGACATTTCTGCTTGTAAGATAGAACTCCGATCAACCATTTATCAAAGCATCAAGAATTCAAGGACAATGGTTTAATTGCAGTGAAGAAGGTTTTAGGGTGCCCAAGAAAGTCAAGCAAGCATCAGGACCG
>JAUZST010002462.1:0-18028 GCA_034779995.1 Parotocinclus haroldoi | reverse complement strand
GTATTGCAGATCATGTTGTTGAAAATTACGTTTGAATATCTGTCCACTGTAATGGACACCATGAATGAAAGGGTTAAGACATTTAAGATAAAAGTGGGTCCAAACCAATACCAGCAGATTACCCAAGAATGTTCCCTGCAGTTGATTTTCTACCTTCTACTCGTTTATAAAATCAACAATACGTGCCACTTTATGAGCTTCTGCAGAATGAAACCAGCCAAAACTAATCTGCAGACATCAGACACGGCGATCCGAGAGTGAACAGTTCCAAGAATTATCAACGATTAGTGAGGATTAACTCTCACCACAGCAGAGGATCCGTACAACTACATGCCACTAAAACAAGACAAACACACATGCACGAATAGACAGATCCCTAAGTACACAAAAGCCTCCAGCAACAAATTCTCTTATAAATAGAAATCCACACTAATCTCAGCTTATGACAACAGCTATTTCGTGAAAAAGAAAAAGCCTGGACAATCACGCTAAGTGAGCACAATGCGTTACACTGAGGTGAGAGCGTGAACGGGAAGGCCCGCTGTGCGTTCCGGCTCAGCGGCCCACCTACGACACTCACCCGATCGTGTTGACATTGTGTTCAAGCAAAGCGATTGTCCAACTTTCAGGCCTTCCAAGGAAAAAAAAAAAAAGTTGAGGAATTCTCATTTTGTCGTTAATGTCACAAGTGAGTACGAGGACGTTATTTTACCAACGCGATATGCCAAAATACGAAGCGCTGCACATCTGGAAACATCTGGAAATTTCAACTTCATAAAAAGTTTCCACTAATACGTGTCATCAACGCCAGGTCAGATCACTAATGCCTTTAGCAGAGCGTCATGGAATCAGGGAGTAAAAACAGAGCGTAGAAATATAAACTTGCGGGGCAAACGTTGTTCGTTAGTTACCAATGAGAGAGGCGTGTCCACGCTGCCCAGTACTGACCAATAGTTCTTCTGTTTAATTCAGAAAGGGTTGTGCTGTTAGCCCATGACCTAAAGTACACACTAATTAGTCGATAATTAGTTAATCATTTATCAATGTAATTATTTTTACATTTAAACTGATGATCATAAAGTGTAACCGCAGCAGGAAACGTTAGATTTAATCGAAAGAAACGTTCCAGTACCAGTTCAAGCCACATATAAGAGAGTGTGAGAGCAATAACACCAAATGTAACACACCTGCTCCCCATTCATATCTGAGACCTTGTAATTCTAACAAGTCGCATGATGCCAGGGAGGGAAAATATCTAATTGGGTACAATTTGTTCAATTTCACGTACTCACTGTTGTTGCCAGCGGTGTAGACATTAATGGCATCATCAGTGTTGCCCCATGAAAAGATATAATAACATTTACAAACAAATATATGGTGTTTGGATTTATTTATCACTATACATGTGATGGCAGAGAAAGTTTACTATTCCAATACGCAGTTGTTCATTTAGCACTGACACTATCCTCAGTGTGTTCAGAAGAGTAAATTGTGTATCACAATAACAAAATAAATACTGTCATATTGCCCACCCTTACGTACAGATATGAATTTAAATATTTTAACTTTATGATGCTCATAAATGGCCATTGAGCATTTCGAATTTCGGCTGTTTGTGATGTAGGGAGTCGCACAGTGGAAGTGATGAGCGCTGGGAAATGTAGTGATGAAATCTTTTTACTTTCAATACATGATTCAATAAACTACATGAGATATTGAACACATAGCATTATGAAATAAGCTTTCTGGTTATAAAACTGTTCTCAACAGGTGATCATGATTTGGTAAAAAAAAAAAAAAAAAAAAAAAGTGGTATTCCTGTGATGGAGTCTTTGTTATGGAGAGGGAAGAAACAAATCAATTATACAAAATGTTCCTGAAAGATAGATCGGGAAAGGGATTTGCGTATTTTAGCTCTAACTTTTCCTGATTTGATGGATATAATTGGATTCGTTGGATATAAACTGATCACATAAATGAGAAGATATTTCAAAATGAATATGAAGAGGATCCCATAAGAACTGCTGGGCAATCTGATCCTGTTCATGCCCCATCACTGTCAGTTTGTTTTGACACTCCCATAGGGTGACCATACACCCTACTGAACAGTCAATGCGGGGGCACTCTGGTCCAGTTTGACATGCTTCTGTTCACCCACATAAATATGTCACTGGCCTCTCAATCACGATAACTGAATTCTCATCTCATTTACCTAATCCAACAACTTTCTTTGACTTTTCATTTGTTTTCTGATGATCCTGTTTAATAAAATAGAATTTAATATTTCTTCTTTGAATCATTTCATTTTTGTGAGCCGTGTATCCGCAAACATGGTGTCGGTAAGCCGGAAAGTGTCTGTGTTCCAAAGAGGTAAGAACATTTTCTATAATCTGTGCCTGTCAGACTTTAGAACTTATTTTTTCTGGAAAATCTACGTTTCTGTGACACCCAAACATGAGCAGATACAGATATAATTAACTAATAATTATGTATAATAGTGTGAATACTCTCTCTCTCTCTCTTTCTCTCTGCCCTCTCTTAGTGTAAGGTACAGGGGGTTAAGGTGCGATCTTCCCTCTACATTACCAAACAGCTGCAGAAACAAAAAGCCTTTCACATGCCGTCACAGCTGCTCAGACTCGGAAATCGTTTTGGAGGATCTCAAATACAGCACCTCCAGTGCCCTGGCCCAGGTCATTGCCCTCTGCTTTTGAATTGTGCCCCCAATGCACCCACACGCCCGCAAACAATACTCACACACACGCAGAGAACAGCGAGAGAGAAACATTTCATCCCCCTAGTGAGCTTGATGTGATCAAAGGCAGGAGAGAGTGTGACTCTTTGTATTCACAATCACAGGAAACCAGAATTCATACAGCAGCTCCAGGTCAGTGGTGACTATTATAAGCAAAGCTACAAACTAGGATTCATCTTAAACTGTGGCAACTCTCATCTTTATCCAAGTCATCAAACTGGACAAATGCATCTGTCTTAACTTTTCATATTTGTATGATATAAGAAACATTACCTGACTGTTCGTCATCCTAGCTGGACCAAATGTGAATATCAGAACTAAGGACTTCTTAGAATGATTTATGATTTACGAATCGTTTCTGTAGTACTGAGGTTTTTTACCTGACACCCAAAATTCTTGGGGCTTGGGACCGTTCACTATTGCGAGACATCGACCTCAGTTAGCTGGCCATGTCCCAGACATCACATATCCCAATTAGCCATGCACTGGGTCCCCCCAGCTGCAAGACAGGCCAGAGACCACCCTCAGAACACCTGTTGACCATGATCAATGGTCAAAGTCAAAATGCTGGTGGACGATCAAGACCTGAAAAGACTTTTTACATTTTCAGCTTTTGGCAGCCTTTATCCGGATCTGACTTCTTACGATTTAAGCAATTGTGGGTTAAAGGTCCTGCTCAAAAAACCAACAGTGGCAGCTTAGCAGAGGTGGGACTTGAACCCTGGACTTTAACCGTTAGACCACGCAGACCCACTGACGACCTGCCTCAAAGGCCAACTTAGTAGACAGGTACTATAGAGCGTTCGGCCGACTTATATACACAGTTTAGAGATGCCAGTTAACCCACTGAATGTCATCTGAATGTGGGAGGAAATCAGAGCTTCCATAAGAAACCCATGCAGACATGGGGCAAACATACAACCCCTCAAACAACCTTGGTCACGATCAAACTAGGGGCCTCTGGAGACAACCCATTGTGCCACCTTCTTCAAAAGTTAGGTGTACAAATAAATGAGAAGAGATTGAAGGCTTTGGTTGCAGACAAATGCACACTAATTTAGCCTGGTCTTCTTCTGGATGATTGAACCAAAAAACGAAATATAGTAAGACCACATACGAAGTGCAGAACATCTAGGCAGCACAATGAGGCTGTGTTCCCTTTTTGGGTTTTAGTCCTCTTGAAGACACTTTAGAAGATCATTTAGAGAGTTTTTCCTTGCTTGCTCACTGCAGCTGTGTCTCTAGACGTCTGTAAAGCTGTTTTGAGACAACACTCTATTGCATAACTGTCTGCATAATCGTTGCAAAAATTACACCAAATGTACAATGTAGCATTCTGGGGAAAAAGAAGTGCAAATAACATGTAGAACATATCTAGAACATCCTCAGATATCCATTTAAGTATAATGTCAAGTTTTTGAAACTACAAAAACTTTGAAAAGTGTTAATGGAAGGAGACCAGAGTTTGTTGCTCTAGTTTGCAAATGACCCCTGGATGTTACAGAACATCTTAATTCAAATGTGCCAAGGAATTTGATGGGAAAATGTCAGAGTAATGGGCCATCCTCTCAAGCTCAACTGAAGTCGGATTTTGCAACAAGATAATGAGCCAAAACATACAACTAAATCAACAACAGACTGGTTTCTATAGACACAGTGGTGCTTGAAATTTTGTGAACCCTTTAGATTTTCCTACAACAACAAATCAGTCAAAATGGAAAATGGACAATATGGAAGATTAAAAAAAAAAAAAAAAAGCATGTTTTACATTTTCTTGACTTTTATTTCATTGCAGACAGTATAAATCCGAGATATTTCATGTTTGGTCTGGTCGACTTCAGGCATGCAAAACATGGGGTAATTTAGGGCTAGTGATGAGCTTAAAAAATGGAATAATAACTTTTTAAACAGGTGTTGTCAACAGGTGATTGTAATCATGATTTGGTACAAAAGCGCTATGCATGAAAGACTGAGTGATTGAACAGATGGGCACAGAGCAAACAAATTAATTAGACAAAAACACAGTACCTCAAAGACAGATTGGAAGGGAAGAGCCCTAACGTTTTCTGATTTAAGGTTGGATATATCTGCAAAAATATGAAGATGAAAAGTAGATAAAGAGAAACTAACCGAACAAATTAGACAATCGGTTCAATTCTCTCTTGAGAACATTGGCAATCTTTCCATATTCCAAATATGGAGTGAGTGTAAAAAGTATGTGAACCATTTTTTTCAGTACAGTATGTGGTGTGACCAACTTGTTATTATCGATTTAGTTTCTGTTTATCTATTTCTGTTAACTATTACTCTGAGCTTATTAATCTAGGTCTTCCAAGGAGGTTGGGTCTCTTTTGGAGTCTTGGTCCTCCCAAGGCTCTTTCCTAACGTTTAGGGAGTCTTTCATTGACACTGTCACTCTAGCCTTGCTCACTTTGGGACTGACTAGGTTTTAGGTTATCTAAAATTGTAAAGCAGCTTTGAGACAATTCTCCACTGTCAAAATCACCCCTGAAATAAACCTCACTCGACTTGGCTTCTTCACATTAACTTCTTCCGTGACAGTTCTATTGAATAAAGGTAAGGACTTTGACATGGCAACTCCAAGATCAGGCAAAAATGAGAGCAATGCTAACACTAGGCCCTTGTGATCTTGTACGGTGTGGTTTGTGATTAGGTGTAACAAAGTTAAACGCTATATGCTAAGACTTAGCTCATTTCACATGACTATTTCTGAAAGGCTGAATTTCTCTCCCTCTCTCTCCCTCTCTCTCCCTCTCTCTCTCTCTCTCTCTCTTTCTCCCTCTCTCTCTTCCTCTATCTCTCTCTCTCTCTCTCTCTCGCCCATGCTGAGTCGCGAACTGGAAATCTCATAAAGCAAACTGGAGGCAGCAGACCCCAGACTGAACATAATAAGTAGTTTAGGAGTTGGTTTGAGCTGTACTGCGGTGTAGCAGAACCGCTGGCTGCCATATGATGAGCACACAACCCAAACAAAGAGCAGAAAATAGAGAGGTCTTGGTCAGAAACAGTAGGGACAATACACGATTCACCTTCTCCTGCGTCTAATGGCTTTTTACAACCTGCACAGCACTCATGTCAAATCTGTACATGCTAATTAATTTAATCCTTATTATGGCAGAGCTGCTTCATATACCTGTATAATGTCCATTTAGTGTACAACTAAATATATCATTCTACCACGATTAGATCTAACCCAGCAATTTGATTGGCTGCGAGACGTTCTAGGACTATCAATATTGTACAACAACAGCACAACAACTGCCTCACAGCAAGAAGTCTTTGTTATTATATACTATACTTATACTCATTCACAAGTAAAGTTCTTTACAAATATTTGTTTCAATTCAATTTAGAAGATCAGTCAGTACAGTAAATCAAACCAAAGCTCGGCTGAAGAGCAACGACTTCTGTCACCTCTCACCTTTTTAATTTCCCTCAAGACGTTGTTTGCCGGTGTAAACTCTACGTCTTTTAATTAAACACCATCCACAGCAGATCTTATCACTGATCAAGTGACAGAAATGATAACAGGATCCTAAACACTCACATTTTCTTCCACTTGTCTTATACATCAGAGCCATTTGATTTGCTGAATATAATAAACTCCTTTGTAATAAATTAGCAGTTAATATATGTTTCTATATGTTTGATGTTTTTATAGCAAACCGATATCGGGAAGTTCTATTCCTCGTCTGTTATGACTGAAAGTCATAGTCTGATGATGATATGGGAGCAGTGGGGTGCTAAAAGAATGGAACTATTTTACCCTGCAGAATGCTGATAAACAAATAGATTTTTATGTCCTCTATATCTCAAAATCTGATAATAAACGGCGATAACAAAACTGCCAAAAACACACTCAAGGTTCATGCAGTATTATGCATCCAGTGGTTTTATTTTGTTCCACTCAGAACTCCAAGCTTGGGTGAAGGTACATAATGTACGAAGTCAAGTTTGTGTTTTGTCCTTCCTCATCAGTAAGAGAGACTGCAGTTTAACTGCAAAACCCTCCACTCCATTGACCACACATTCGCTGCATATGACAGCTGAGCAAAACTCAACATGCAGAACACCACGCCACAGCCATTTCCTCCAGCAGTAAACCGTCTGGGTGACCCATCCAAATTAAACACGGCTTTTGAGTATTTGTGCTTAGGGTAGCATATTTCCTGAGTGAAACAAGAAATCCGCTAAACAAACCAGACATGGATCACAGACGAGGTCAGTTTCAACCGATCTAGGTGTACATCACATGTTAGAGCCTTAGGGACCCAGGTTCAATCCCAATATCATAATAATAATAATAATAATAATAATAATAATAATAAAATGAACAAAATGAAACACTATATATTTAGGAAATACTGCTTCATCAGGTACACATTGCTAGTAGAGGGTTTTACCCCTTATGCACTCAGAACAGCCTGGCATAGATTCAACAAGGTGCTGAGAGAGAGTCTGGTCTGCAGTGCAAGTCGTCAGACCCCTTTTTTTCACTTTTTGCTACAGTGTTCCCCCATCGTTCTGACAACGACCATTCCCTGTTGAGATAAGTATTCAAGACTCTCTCTCTGCTATGACTGAAATTTAGTTCTGGGGACCTCCCATTACTCTTAAACATCTTCGAGTTGTTTTCTACACCTTGATTGGAGTCCACCTGTGATAAATTCAGTTGATTAGACAAGGTTTGGAAAGACAAACCTGCCTATATAAGGTCTCACGACTAACAATGCATATGGAGGCACAGGTCAGCAGAAGCCTACAAACATCTGCTGCACTGAAAGTTCCTAAGAGCACAGTGGCCTCCATTATTGTTAATTGGAAGAGCAACCAGGACTCTTCCTAGAGTTGGCCGCCCCATCAAACTAAGTAATTAGGGGAAATTAACTTGGTAAGAGAAGTGACAAAGAACTCAATGGTCACTTTGGCTGAGCTCCAAAGATCCTGTGTGCAGAAGGGAGAAACTTCAAGAAGGTCATCCCTCATGGCAGTGCTCCACCAATTTGGGTTTAATGGCAGAGTCGCTCCATCAAACCAGAGAATCTTGTTTCTCACGGTCTGGGGATATATCAGGTGCTTTTCAAGCAAACTCCAGGTGGGTTTTTGTGTCTGGCTACTCTGCAGAAAACTGTCACCCTCTGGATATTTTCTGATTGTGCGCAAAATGGTTTTAAAATGCCTTTACAGAAGGTACCGTTTTGACTTGAACGTGATCTTGGCGTAATTCAGTTTTATTTGGTCTGAACATGAATAAGTAACAGCCTACACTAAATCATTTCCCGCTTGTGTAATCAGGCTATGACACGGCCGATGCTGACATATTTATATGAGATGAGCTTGCTTGGCCAAAGGGAAACTCTCCAGTTTGGCTGTGAGAAGAGCCACGTGTAGAGGGGACTCACAGGAATGGACGCAGTGACCAGCTGCTATGTAGCACTTATATAGACTGAAAAACAGCACTGGAACTAACTGTCATACACGCCGACGTTAGTGCATCAACATCTGTAGTGGAAGGGTTTTCTTACAACGGATGACCTCTAAAACACACACACACACACACACACACACACACACACACACACACAGAGGCAAGAACAGCATGCACAAACACTGCTCTATGAATCACTGCTCAGATGTGCAGTGATTCGGATGAATGAAAAAAGCTTTATGGAATCTGTCTGTAATTTCAACACTCTCGCCCCGGCCTTCACACTCTCTCTCCACTTTTATCCAACTCGAATTTTCCAGGGTCCAATCTCCACTCCAGTTCCTGAATGGAGTTTGGATTGTTCTCCATGTTTCCAGACACCTCACCAACGCATGCCAGTAGGTGAACACTCACCTGCCTCTAGGCATGAACGAGTGAGCAAGTGTACCCATTATAGGGGAATTCATTGTAACCGTTTTTCCCACCTTAATCTTCTAAAAAAGGGTCCATAGTTATTACAAAATGAAATTTTCCTAAATTTTTGTAAGCAGTAGAATCCAAGTGAGGGCCATTTTGGGCATGGAGTCACAGGCAACAAGTTTGAAAATCATCAGTGACAGGGGATCTGACACTTCTACAATTCAGCAGCCTCACTAAGACCTAAAGCAATTCATAATAACTAGAGTCAGGGTGAATATACCAAACTTCTCCAAGCCATTGGACGCACAGGGCATGGGTGGAAACAACACACATTTCTTCCACCAGATCTAAACCAAGGTCCTACCCACTTTTATCTAACTCAGATATAGGGCTTGAGCCCTGGAAAATAGACTAAATTTGTTTAGAAATTTGGTCACTGGTCCCAATTTGGGGAAATGTAGGACAGTGTAGAATTGGAGGAAAAACATTTATATAAAGCATTTATATAGGAGGCGATGAGTCAGTCAGTGGGTGAGCACCATTTGAAATCCTGATCTATCCAGTCATTGCCTTGAATCAGAGGCAACTCATCCATCTCTCATTGTACCACTGTCCCAGTCTTTGTCCTCATTCTACATTAAGACTAGACACATATCATGACGTATGAGACTCTGCAACATATAACAAACTACTCAGACATTAAATATGCATTATTCTATAAGACCATGTGCAAAGCAAACAACCAAGTTTTCAACCTGTGGGCTTTCTTATGTTTTATTACAGTTTAAGGACTATTATTGGCACTAAAGAAACAAAGAGGTACATTAGGGCAATGAAAGGAAAATACTCTCTGGTGTGCTCTCAGATTCTGATGGGAATTTAGTTATGAGTCCTTTATTAAAGGCAGATGCCAGCGGTGGGGGATTTAAGCTCGCATTTATACTGTAATATTTTCCACTATCAACCTAAGAACAGTATGTTATTACGGCCATAGAAGTCAGAAAAACATTTTTACATGTAAAACATTCGTTATCGAGAGTTACTGAAGCGAACTTCGACTATTCTACTGAGCATTAAGTGTACGAATGGGCGATCCGACACCAATATCAAGGCTCTGTCCCAATTATTTTTCACATTGTTGTTTTTGAAAGTGAACACAGAAACTAAGCGTATTTCTGTACTAATAAAATATAGTCCTACAGAAAAACAAAAATAAGAAACTGCTCTTGGGTTACTATGGATGGTACCCTTTCCGAACAGACGTTTGTACACATTTATTGCAAATTCTCTAAACTGAATCCAAATACACTGCACACAAAACTGCTGGGGGGGGGAGGTTGTTGGGTAACAATACATCAAGGCAGGATTCATCACGGTGCAAAAATGTCGTAATGTGGATTATACAGATATTGAAAGTAATGTTCTGTTTACTACGCCATCTGATGCAATTGCCTTCTCTGAACACCAGAGGGAGCACGACACACATCGTCCGTTTTCCAAATGGGAACTCGTTAAGGTAAAGATGAATTTGATATTCGGGGTGTTTAAAGGCTCAGTGCGCTTGTTTGTTTATTTTGAGTTTCAAGTACAAGGAGTTATTTAAAATGTATATATTTTAAACTGTTACAATGGCAGTAGCATTTTTTAAAGCTTCTGATTTCTTTTATTCGCAGCATATTCTTTCTGTTTGAATTTGTATACAAGACCACTGTTACAAGCAAGAACAAACTACCTTGTTATTAAATTAATGAATTGTTATTCTTTATGGAATGGTTTCACTCGGTTATTTAATACACAGTATTTTGACGTTCCAATAGAAAATCTTGTTTACCATTTTCCAACTCTGTTCCTAGTCATTAATTTACTCAAAAGCGCAAGACACTCAACTGATTTTTGTTTAGATTTATTGAACAACATCTGCTTACAAATCAGAAATAAAAATCTGAAACAATCCAATCTAATTGTGAACATGAGCACACTGCATCCTTATACCTCTATATAATAGTATAAGTCATCTTAAATGTGAGTCTTCACTGTATTTTATTATTAATGATATTCTATTTCAGATGTTGTTTAATCTGTAGGGATTTATAGCATTATTTTTGGGTTGGGGGTGAGTCTGGGCTTATCACAGTACACATGATAAACCATATCGTTACACTTCGTACCACATCGTTTATTTTCCCTAGGAATATATCACCTCACGGGTGGACATGTAGTGCAAACCAATTAGACAACAGATGTAAATGTACAGCTACCAAAACTTGTAAACTTAGGAGTCCAAAAACTTTCGAATGACGTCTTGAGTGTTGGCTATTTCGCTGTGTCCCTTGCATAAGACATGCACTGTTCTGCCTCCCTGCTTTAGAAGAACCCCAGCTTTCCTTTCACTTATTAGTTTAATGAAATTCCTGACTCAGGCAGTTCACTGACCTCAAACACCAAGCCATGTTGATGAAGAAATTGCATGTTAATGAAAAACCATGTGCAGATTCCAGGACCAAACAACCCAGAGGCCCCACGGTGTAGCGTTTCCAAATCCTGTGCCCTTAATACCACTCCGATACACTCACATTAACGTCAGCAGAGGTGATACTGCTATATATGACATAACTAACCCAATAACGCTGTGAATCCTCAGGGATGACTGAGAAAAGAAATGCTGAGGTGCAAAATATTGTGGAGAATCACAAGCACACCATCACGTTATGTGCCTGTGATCGGCTCGTTATTGATATGATACATTGAAATCGGTTGTGATAATGTGGGGGGGATTCAGATATGGCAACACAGGCGCTACGTACTCGTTACAAAACACATTCTAAATAAAAGTCTAAGCACCGTACTCAACACAGTACCACAGTACCACTCCAACAGCACATTTAACCTCACGGATAAACTAGGAATCATGTAAGTTAGGACAGGAAAAAGCTAAACTAGACAGACAGAACACAGATCGTGTAAATACAGAACCAAATAGGACCAGAAATACTCCTCCAATACCGTGTAGAGCACTTTAACAAACTTTTGCATCCTGAGAAGGCTTGGTAATAAAATAAGGTAAAGCAGGCACCACAAAATAAATACTGAAGATGAGATCAGGAAGTGACTCAAAAACAGTTCTCTGCTCCAATATATTCATTACAAGCTTGTGAAAAAAACAGAGGAGATCAATTAGGTACGTTAAGTCAAGCAATCACTAAAGTCATTGGCGTAGCTTCGCAGATATGTGCAGTTAAAAAAAATACTAGGATTTGAGTACACTGACTGGTACGGGACTGTGGTGGCCTATGGACCAGAAGGTCCAGGGTTCAAATCCCATCTCTGCCACAGTCGGGTCCCTGAGCAAGGCCCTTAACCCACAATAGCTTGGATTGTAATGCTGTATTAGTAAGTTGCTCTGGATAGAGGTGTCTGCTAAATGATATAAATGTAAATGTAAATGCACTGGCTGTTACTACGATTGCACGTGCAAATGTGACACATGAAAGAAAAAGTGTGACAAGTGGCTGTTTCACGTCCAGCTGATCAGCTTCCATTCGCTTTAACAACTAAGGCGTTAAGAAGTCAAAAATCTGTCTTATACACACTTAATTCACGCCTGAATTACAGAAAACTAGCGCAAACGACACCTGCTGACAAACAGGAGAATCGTTTCCATGGTCGGAAAGTGTTTTAGGGTTCATGAAAAAACTAAAATAAGCAAAAATAAATGTGTTTAGAATGAGCAAAGTATCGAAATTACTGCGTGACTATACGGTAACGACCGGCTATCCTCCATTTCGTACATGTATACTACTTATTACATAGTAACGTATAATCTATAAGGAATACTGTACTGTAGTGGTATTGAGTAAATAAATGAGATACTGCAGCGTTTCCTATAAATATAACATAAACACTGACCTCCACATCCTGATTATCGCTTTTTTTTACTGCTTCATTTGGGTAAAAACATTTTATTGTACAGGCACTCCTCGGATCAGTTGACGATATGTCGACTTTGTTATGACGGGAATTCGACGATATGCATAAATACACATTCAGCAGTGGATGTGGAATGTGGTAACACCTACTCGACATCACGTTCGGTGTTTAATAAAACGTTCTGCACCGGATTACAGTGCATAGCTACAACATAAATTGGTTACGTATACAGCTCACAAAAATGTTAAATATCCCATAATGAAATATTCATTTATATTTGTGAGCAGTGGAGCTGAATTTATGCTTTAGTATTTCGAATAATAACAGTTATTAGATCACAGACACAGAGCAGCGTTAAGTCCCAACAGGATCAAAACTGAATGAAGAAGCAGTGACCTAAGGCCGTCTAAAGTAAGCACACATTAGACCCTTATGAAGACTTGTCCATGAGTTACATGCAGGAATCTTAAAGCAGACAGCACAACTGGGGTAAGGCATTGTATGCAGTTAAATTGAATACGAACCCCAAAACAGAGCTGAAACAGTAACACATATCTGTTTATCTCATACATGAACTGTTGAGCTGAGGTATAGGTGCAAGAAATGGCTGTAATATTTACCCATTATAGAGAAAGTTACTGTTCAACCATGAATACGGGTGAAGAAACGGGTGAGAAGGGGATGCAGACATGTCCAGAAAACAACGATGGCTCTAATCAACACTTTGGCGTTCAAACAGACTCATAGGTGCAAGAAATGACTAAAATACATCTACAACACGTACAGGTCAAGTTACCGAAGATCAGCATCGAGACAGCTTTCATTCAGTCCCAAATACATGTTTGCACCCAAAAGGACACGTTAAGGAGTCGAATTCTGGTGTGTTACAGAAAGCAAAATGCAGAGATCTATATGAAAACCCAGGTGCATGGACCTAAAAGGGCACTGGCAGCAGAAAAAAAAATGTTAAAACAAAGCTGAATCATGAACCAAGCTGAAACAGATTATGAACATGACCTGCGCTGCATGATCACTTATTTACTAAAGCCAACTGACCGTGATTCCTGGATTTCAGCACCTTCAGCCTGTATTTCGGGACTGTTCGGCCCTAAGGTTAAGGTAATGAACCATGCACCAGAAGGTCCAGATTTCACATCTCAGGACTGAGGTGGGCCAGCAGTAAAGGTGCTGGACTATGGATTTAAATCCCACCTCTGCCAAGCTGTGGGTCAGTGACTAAATGTAATACACACATCGCCCTTCATAGTGACAAACGCAGTGGGTAAAAACAAAAAGTGACTAATAAGCAAAAACGTTACATTTGAACAGTTAATTCAGGAACAGGGGAGAGAATTCGTTTGGCCAGCTGTGTGTTAGTGCAGGTACGGTTCATAAAATCCACATTTCTAAGGGTATTACAGTTGACCCGGAGGACTGTCATGCATTCGTTTATCACTGGGCTGAGTTTCTGGTGTTTCATTAAATCAGAAAGGGAACTCATAAGTAGTGACTGTTGATTGTTTACTGCACCGTATGAACCACAGACCTGTGGTTTTCTTACAGAATACAAGCTCTAACCCCCACACCTCGACTAGCTGAAGCATTGTTAGTAAGAGACAATAAAGCCATCATATTAAGCCTGCCTAGTAGTTAGTACAAGGCTTTGTGCAGGTCTACGGGCATTACAACTGGCTTTTTAATTTGCATGCATTTAATGAAAACCTAACATCATGTGCTCACTGTAGTGCTCTAACACATACAGTGTGTTTTAAATTTAAACTCTTTTGGGCTGATGGGGTGAGTCAGGTGGGTTAGATCAAGAAGATCATACTAATAGGACAGGGCTACAAGAGGACAAGCAAAATAAAACCAGTGCTTGTCAGTGAAGTCGTGTGGGTTAGATTTAGATTCAGATTCAGAAAACTTTATTCATCCCCTAGGGGCAACTGAAGATTCAGAAAACTAGAGAAGGTATGATGCAGGAAATCCACCGGTCCCTGGTTCTTAGGGTGTAGTAAACAGTTAACATTCGTGAGTGTTTATGCATGCTCAGATACAGCTTGGTTTGTGCTGCATGTGCATTTAATAAAACACCAGAAACACGGCACACTCCTTAACTTTGGCACGACAGGCTTTGCGTAAACCTACACGCATCTCTGCGTGCGCGTCTGCAATACGCGCAACCCTGGAGCGCTACACTTCTGGGAGAACACGCATGAATGTGCAAATACACCAGTAAAGACCAGTAAAGACGTCTGATCTCGGTCAGATCGTGGATAAAACGTGCACAATATGCTGACATACCAGCTAGTCCTCCAAAGTCCCACCAAACTTGTCGGGGATGAAGCTGAAGTTGGAGCAGCGCGGGAAAAAAGGGTTTCCTTTCAGAAGAAAACACTCCGTGTGAACGTCACGAGGACTTCACGCCGTCTTCATTTAGTTGGGTGATCGGCTGTAATGCGAGCTGCGCTGTGTTTGGAGTAATAAAGTCAGTACGAGAGCCCAAAAAAGTTTTAAATAGCCCCCCGCTCGGACTGCATCGTACTCCAGGGGGAGGCGGGGCTTGTGGATGGGTGGAACTCAAGGGCGGGCCTAGTTGTCACAGGAGATTCATGAAGAGCCGATTCTTTCCAAACGACTCTCATAACGATCCGGACGATTCGTTAACGTGCAGTACGAGGATCGCTCTTTAAAAGCGGCTTTAAAAGCCGATTAATTGAGTTATAGTAATTGGTTATTAATTATTTTCTAAACAATTATAATTGGGTACTGTTGAGGGAGGCATGGCTATAGGGCATGGTTGCTGGCACGTCTGTCACATACATCCTAGATCTGTAATAATATGAGACGATGTTGAGAAAATAATTTACAAGTGAAAAATACTCATAGTAAATATCTATTTATGTTCAAGGTAAAATGTTAATTGACGCTATAATGTATATGTATATGCGTAATTTACATATTAAATACAACTTTTTTGGCATTCCATATGTAGCATATCATATATTTTATTTAACATGAAACCCTGATCTGTATTTCTATCACTTTCTATATCATATAAACTACTGCTTCTTTAATATTAAATATTGCTAGCATGGTTACTGCACAGCTCCAGAGATCCCTGGTTTGATCCCAGCCTCACACTCTCATCTCCTCCCCATGTCTGGATGGGTTTACTCTGGGTGTTCCGGTTTCCTCCCACGTTCCATAGACATGTCCTATTTTAATTGGTCGTTCTAAAGTGGCCCAGTATGAATGTGCCTGATTGGTATCGTAAATAGAAACTGATGCTGCCATGGCAACTAAACAAATAAATCCAACTCTATATCCAAATCAAACTTTTGCTAAAAGCTGCAACGAAGTCAGCAAAGCATTAATTATTACATCTGGTCATTTTCTATACCAATTGGATTCTATTTAGGATTACAGGGGCCAGAAACAGATTCAGACTTGAACCCTTAACCTACTGGTTGACAGTCGAACTGCTGCCCTCATGGGGACTTTATTTATTATTCCCGGTATTTATTATTCCCGGTATTTATTATTCCCGGTATTTATTATTCCCGGTATTGCCAGGATGGGTCTAAGAGGTGCTCTCTGGGGCATTTCTGTGGCCATTCAGATTTCCACTCCTGGATCCCCCGCTGGCAGCGTGGCCATAGATGCTTCTCATTCAGGGGCACCCTAGTCTGCTTGTGCCACCACAAATCCAAACACATAGACTCGAAAAACCTTGAAACTCTGACAAGGCAGAATTTAAACCCAGACCAGAATGAGCCCCAGAATCAAGATTTCTCATCAGGTCCTCATTAGACCTCACACTCCAGAATATGGTGTGTAATTCCCAGTGACAAGACACTCTGCCAAATTGCAACATATCTCAAAGATAAAATCTGATGAACAGATCTCACATCACCAGAACAAGAAAGATCCTGAAGTTACAGGCTCCTCACACCATAGATTCCACATTCCATTGTGACATCCATGTGAGCAGTGTCTTTAACAAAATATTCAGTCTTCAACTTGGGCATTTCTTCCATTCCCTAATGACTTAATGGCTGCATAATGTCTTTGCCTATCCCCCATCCAGTTTGTTGCTGGCCATCCTCTTTCTCTTTTTCCTGCATCTGGTCCAAATATATTTTTGCCAGTGAATTCTTCCTATAACTGTTATGAGATGGGTGTAAGGACCAAAGTATGCAGGATAGGATCCCACGGTGTATAATAAGAATGAAGAAATAATATATATTAACTAGAAAAATGGAGAAAAATGGAGAAAAAGACCCTAAATAATAAAAAGAACTAAAAACACTAGTTACCTCGGAGGTTTCTGTCCTACACGTCCCTCGGCACTACAAGCCCCAGGATGTAACCGACTAACCATAAACGTTTCGCAGTGAACGGCAGGACAATTGGACGTGGTCAAGATGCGAGCGTGCGCGTGGTCAGGTGCGCGAATGGAATCAGACGACCTGATGACGAACACCGCCTTAAGCCGCACTTAAGTAGGGAGAAAGGCAGGTGCTCGTCATCAGGTCGTAAATCAAGTACCGCGTATAAACCGTCTCTCCAATAGATCTGTGACGGCGAGTATGGTGGAACGCACTGGGGCGTTAGGTAGGAACCCTAACAATAATATGGATAATTTTGGCTGTTGGTCGTTGTGAAGCAGAAATGTCTATGACCAGCCACAACTCGGGTCCCTCAGCTCACGCAGCTCATGCGCTGCAGAAAATGTTTGGGGAGCATGGATTTAAAGTAATTAATCACATCGTCAGACAAAAGCCTAATGAATCTTGTTTTACTACGAAAAAATACAAATACAAAAATTCCCAAAAATTAGGGGCTATTTTTAAATGAATATGAAGCGATTAAAAAATTGATTTTATTTATTATTTTATTTTATTTTATTATGCTTTTAGAAAAGCAAATGAAAAGTCAAAAAAGTTCACATGAGGTTCAAACTTCATTGTGTTGGTTGTGTAGCAAGTGACATATTGATGGGGGTGAACAGAAGCATGAACAAAAGTGGCACACATGGACTGTTCAGTAGGGTGTATGGTCACCAAAGAGTGCCAAAACACACCGACAGTGATGAGGCATGGACAGGGTCAGATTGTCCAGCAGTTCTTGTGGGATCTTTTTCATATTCATTTTGAAATATCCCCTCATTTTTGTGAGTAGTGTAGATTTGGTGAAGGAGAAATAATCAACTGCCTTTTTCGTCCAAAATCAGCAAAATGCGTTTAATCCGATTGTTATTCAACTTGTCACAGTACACTCTGATCCATAAATCAGATTAAGAAATCCAATAAAGACAGCTTAATTTTGAACTCTGTAGTCAGATTACTCATAGCATGTATACCAGTTACCCTGAAGTCCTTTCAGTCTGCACAGCCTGGTTGCCATGTCTAAGCAGTTGGCTTTATTTGGGCTATTTTTCTACTGATGTCACTGTTTTGGGGTTTTTCATGTGG
>JAUZST010002461.1:0-18028 GCA_034779995.1 Parotocinclus haroldoi | reverse complement strand
CATACATACAGTAATGGCTCAATATAATCAAAACTTTATAATAAATAACTTAAAAAGATAGTTTAGTTGTTAGTTCCTAAAGATCTTAGACCTTCTCATTGAATGCTCCACACTGCTAATATCACTTTTCTGTTATTTTATTTAATAATAATTAATAACAATGATAATAATAATAAAATAGTAATAATAATATTTATAATAGTAATAATAAAAAATTAATTAAATATTGTTGTGATTTTAAACAGTTAAAAGTTTTGATGACCAAAGATTTTTCAACAAATGAGTGAGAAAATCGTTTAGGTCAATGTACAAATTGAAAACAATGTACCGCAAAAAAAGATTTTAAGTAATTTTCATATTTATCTTTTTCTGATTTGGGGCGGTTTTATTTTAAAAACAGCATATCTGGAATCCAAAACAATGAGGTCGTAAAGGTAATAACAAACATGAGATAAAGCAGATCAAGCTATACATTCTAACAACAAGAAAATTCAATGCAGTTGATTGTCTGTTTGTCTAGTGCAAGCACGTTCAAGTGGTAGGAAAGTCTCATTACCCTGTACTCTCAGGTCTGAGCGCCAACTACGACCTTCCCGCCAACTCTTATCAAAGACATTAAACATCAATTATTCAAATGAATGACTTCACTTCAGCTCTAAATGTTACTCATTTGGACAACTTCATGAAAGTTGCAAGATTTGTAAGCATGAAATATGCATGGGAAAGCCATCAGGCTCTCCATAATGAATAAGCACACCTTGGGACTGACACACCAATTTGAGAATTGATTACACAAGGTAGAATTCTTTAACAGGTCATCAGACAAGTTTGGATAGCTGCAGTTTGGAATGATGCTCTTGGCCTTAAGAATAAAGATTAAAGCAAAATGTATGTTTAGGTGTGTACCCAATCATGTAAATCTTATATATACAACTTTTGTATCCAAGCACAAACACTACAAAAATCAGAGTACTATTCATTGTTGCCATCTAGAATTACACTCATGGCCTTTTTTGAAAGGTTGCACCACTTTACCAGGTGATTATGTAAATCAGCTGCCTGTCAAAATTGGTGGCAAAGAGGTCAGAGAATAAGGACATTAAAGATGGACCAACCACAGTTTGGGGCCATTACACAGATGGTGTACTGTGTTTAGAAAGATCTTGCGACTGGAATTGAAATCAAGGCAGGTATGAAAAAATGATGCATTATCACAGTTATAAGACATAAGCCACAGGGAGAGGCATTGTTTAAAAAAAAACTTATATTCATGCTATGTGGAAATGGCCCTCTACATACTTTGTCTTCAGAAGATATTTAACACAAGTCTGATAAAGCAATAATCAGTACTTACTGTAGCATTTTCCCAGTTCAGTCATGGATTTTTTTGGGTTGTGTCCATATTTTGTGGTCATTTACTGGGTGAAATACTGTTTAACGCATTATATTTATAGACATGCATTTCAAATCCAAAGTGCCTACATTTTTTCACATATTATGGGATGACTTATTTACAAATTAAACATGTTTTTGAGGAGATCCAAGACATGGTTCTGAGAATTTGAGAGAGAGATTTTGACACGTCTTTTGTATTTATTAAAAACTTAGGTCACAGAGTTTTGTGATTTGGAACAAGTTGTAGTTACGGCAGTAGGTTTAAAAAAGAAGTTAACAGAGATATAGTAGTGATATAGCAAAAATTAAGTTTCCCAGGAAAACTGACTTCAGTAGCTTGTGAAGTTGCTCATTGGTTACCTTTAGTTCGTATTACTTTTAATTTTAGGTGAAGAATTGACAGTGTAAAAGTAAAGAGTGAAAAACTTGTGCAGCATGGGAAAACTCTCTGAAGTATGCTTAACATACTAGACCGCAATCTATTAGTCTAGTAGCCAGTAATCCCAGCACCCATGCCCATGTTCAGAGTTTCATCTACAAGACTGAGATAACACAGTCATAGTTAAGCAGTGATGTGGAAAAATGCAGCATGAGTGTGAGTGTGCAGTTACTGGGTCAGGGATGAACCATTGTATAGCCTATTGATATGTTGTAAGATACTAATTATGAAACAACCTACAATTAGGATCACTGGTAATGCTTGTTTAGGCAGTAAATGTTCCAGTTCACCTGTATCACTGAGTAGTTATTAGTAGGGAGGAAAGTATACACACGGCTCATAAAATTACTGGGTATACATTATTCTAATTTTTGTGAGCAGTATACTTAAAGTGTTAGAGTTAAATTTAGAATATTCCTATTATGTACTTATGCTCCTCTTTCCAGCTACTGCATCTGTTCTGATGGTTTTACACACTAAAATAAAATGTTTAGGAGTACTTGTACTTGGGAGGATTTGTGTCCAAGGGACATAAATTTAAGCAAAACAAATCCTACATTGTAAATGAAAAACTACAAAAAAGTATTTTAAATGGTATAGTTGACTTCATCACCATTCCTCAAGTTAATATACATCAGATCAGTGACTGACTATTTAAAATGCCAATAAAGAATAGATCAGAGCACCAACCTGATTAATCATATCACATAGAGTCATTTGTGGTCTTACCAGAGAGTTTGTCAATAGAGAGGACTATGATGCTTTTATAGACATGTCCAAATACAATTTGATTGGTCCCATTGCCCACCCCCCAATTACATAATGGTTTCCTATTGGTTACAATATTGGAAAGCAACCATGTTCCTACATTAATGGGAACAGAACATCACAAATGAATACAAAAACAATGTTTAAACATGCTCTAAAGTATTATTTAATACCACAAACTCTTACCTGATCGAGGGCCAGCAATGTTCACCAAACCATCCTTTGGTTGCTTTCAGCTTTCATCTGGGCTGATGGAAACTGGTTTATTCGAGCCATTAAGAAAACAAGGAGGCCCAACTCACACACACAATTATTGTGTTGTAAGTAAAAAAAATATTAATAATTATAAGAAACAATCATAAAATGTTTATCATACTAAAGTTAACAATACACAAATACACTGATTTAAGAAAGAACATCAGTGCTTAAGAAACAAATGCACATGTAAACAGATATATTTTGCATGTGCATTTAAACATACATAGCTATAGAATATTCTTAATAATGCCCGAATGAATTCAATAACAAGACATCCACTCTGCTCTTCGACAATAACTGAATGTGACTATAAAGAAGAGAATCACTACCTTGGCTACCTTGGTCAAAAATTCATGAAAAGCCAGCATGGTCCAGTTAACACCACTGAGCTATGATCGCATTAACAGGTTCTGACACATGGCCATTTAGTGCTGCAGCATTAGCATTTTGCTGACACAGTGACCTACTTTTCCAATGATGATGTGCCGATCCCAGCAGTAGCTTGACATCACTCGGGTCAAGCCATAAGGATTTGCTAGCATAAATGCTAATGTCATTTTGTACAGTCTAAAAGTAAAATAAAAAAAGTAAGTATTTAGTATACGTATATAGTAAATTCAACTGATACTATACAGCTTTGTATAATGATGAAGACACTTGATTTGATGACCATCCACGTCTTTAGAAATGCTTCTTTTCTTCATCATGCCTCTATAGGAGAGGAGCCAGCCCCACTCCAATCTAACTTCATTAAGTGGAACTCCTGACTAATTAAGACTTTTCATTATGAACTGTGAATAATTTAGGGTTTTTTTGTTATTTTTCTTTATTAAATTGTTTTTTCTTTGTTAATTAAACAGAATGTGACTATTGCAATTTCGATAGAGGTCAAATCATATTTTATTATATAAACAATTCCAGGGGGCCATGGGCCATGTGGTTAGAGCTGACGCACACATCGGGTCCTGGCATTGCTACTGCCTGTGTGAAGTTTGTTCAAGGTCAGTTGGAATTTTTTAAGTGTCCTGGTGCATGTGTGTGGATGTGCCCTGTGACGAACTGCCACCCTATCCAGTATTGGTTCCTGTTTAATCCCTGTGCTCATGGTTAGCCCCTAGAACCTTTGCCTTCCTGACCTGGACCACTCAGGTATGGATAATAAGTGATATGTGAGAAATCCAATTAATTTCAGGACTCAGAAGCATTGTCTTGACACTATATCACCTAATAAATTTGCTAAAATACATATTTAGCTGCTACCCGACCCTTAAGCCATACATGTGAATTGAGATGGAAATTAACTATGAATGCATGAATAGCTAAAAAAAAGATCGAGTTGAGATTTTAGAGTTAGTAAACCTGGTGAGAGAGACACCCTAAATGGCTTCTGATTGGCAATACATTGACAATACGAAGGTGTATTTAAGTAATGGAACGAGAGGGAGTGTGTTATCATGAATAAGATCATGGCTGCGATTTGGTTGCCGTAGTTAAATCCAGCCGTGGGGTTGTATAAAGATAAAGAAGAAATGAAAAAGGAAAAATAAATAAATCAATTAAACACATAAAATAAGACCTTAATGTCATACTGGATACACTTTCATGCTGACAATACCTTCCATCCAAAAGTAAACCAGGTGTGCTGTTGCTATGCAACGGTAACAATTCACTTAACATCAAGTAATGCTAGTTCTTTTACAAAGTGCAAATCAGATTGTGAGCTGGCGACTAAATGTTGCATAAAAGCAATTCCATTACATTACTCTTATCTGGCTTCCCCGAATGTGAGGCTAGATGCCCCACCTGCGCCATGGTTGTCATAGTTATCCAAAAATACCAAGGCTTTGTCAGAAGGTATCAATCTCCTGCCTTCTTCCCAGGTCCTGTGTAAACATTTCAGACTTGAGAACGTGAGAAGAAGCCGTCAAACATCTCAATCATCTAACAAATAAGATTAAGTATAGTTCAGCTGGCTAGGTCTCTTTACAGCTTACCTGAATTCAAAAAGCTTGTAGCCATTCCACTTCCAACAGATGGAACCCATATTAATAATAATAATAATAATAATAATAATAATAATAATAATAATAATAATAATAATAATAATAAGTTAAACCTATATAGTGCCTTTCACTACACAAACACAAGGTCGCTTTACAAGATGATTGTAAACAACAAAATTACACAAAAACATATGATCAAGAAGAGGAAAACAGGAGTGTTTTAAGAGAGGTTATACCAATTAAGAATTGTCTAATTAATTCACTAATTCACATTAATGGTGTTGTTTAAGATTTAGGTCAGGGTTTTTCCTGCAGGTTGGTTTCTTCTGTACTCAGTTAAGCTTTAACTCAGTAATACCTTCCGACCCATGATGTCTGTGATCAGCTGTGCAGTAGGATCATGGAACCAAACTAGTATTAGCAGCTGTCTCATCAAAATAAGTAATATTGGCTGGTTTTTGTATGGTCAAATGACACGCAACAAACATGAAGCATTTTTGCAGAACCAAGTGCATTTCTGATGATGTCCCCATACATGTTATGTAATAATTCAACTAAGACATCACATTAATCTCAAAAGTCTGGATAATAGACATCATATTTACAGACTTGGAATACTTTATCCTCGATCAATGGTCACAAGCTAAATACCAATCCATGCCATTCCATGACAAATAAAAAGTTGAGACTAATAGGAGGATAGTACAACCCCAATCAGAAGACGATGGGACAATAATTAAAAAATAACAATCGTTGTTGTTGGACATACACTTTCAACTAATCACCTAGTTAAAGTCATCAGTGGAGGAAAGATTTTGGAAAGCGAACCCTTTTATGGTTTGATACTAAAAAATATTTTAACATTAATACTAAACATATTCTAGGTGTTTGTTACAATGCATAATAAAAAAACAAGAACTATTAATTAAACCTTACTTCTTCATAAATAAGAGGCCTGGATCCTTCAGGAAACCACTTTGTGTTAAGATTGTGAAGTTGATTACCTATAAATCTTTTGGCCACATGTGATTACAGGCATCTACATGAAACCCAGCTACACTCATGTTCACCAGCGTGTTCATATAATCTACAAATTCCTCATGGATGTGCTCTTTCTCCAGCGTCAGATCAGGGAGACCCATCAGCCTGCAGGTTTAAATCTGTGGAGACAGTTCAGTCAGAGGAAATTCATCAGTAAGCTAAAAAGCCCCACGATATTCCATGGCTTTACGTATGGTGATGCAAACCTATTTATGCCTCTGTCCAATGAGATTCCCAACTGGCCATTTGTCATAGTTGTTTTTATATCTCATAAATGTCTTGGTAATTTTCAATATTTTCACTGCGGCTGGTGCATTTGTCATGGTTGAAGTCATACGAGGAATAGGGCACAGATGGGAACTTCTCTCTACTAGCGTTGAAGTATGAGCCGCCGGTCGAGTGTCGACCCTCCCCTGCATCCCACGCACACGTGATTGATCACAGCATCTGCATAGATCTTCACCTGCAGTTAGACATACACTACACGCACAGACCAACACAATGCAGGAGTGCCAACAAACTATCAACACATTCACATAATAGGCATGTTCATGCTACTTATTGTCAACCTTTTTTTTCCCATCCATTAATTATCTTACGCTTAATCGTGAGCCTGGCAACTCTACGCACAAGGGCAGGAACAACCCTAGATGGAGTGCCAATCCATCGTAGGGCTGACACACAGTCACACAATAAGGGCCACTTTAGAGACACCAATTAACCTACCCAGAGTAAACCCACACAGACACGGGGAGGACATGCAGACTCCACACAGAAAGGACCCAGGCTGCTCTTCACTGGAATTCAACCCGGGACCGTCTTGCTGTGAGGCAGCGGTGCTACCGCCTTTTTTGAGCATTTTATCTTTTCCATGCTTCTTTTATTTTTCAATTTTGTCATTCTTGTTTACTTTGCTTGCTTCTGTATTTTGTTTGATTAATATCTGCTACTTAATCTTATTTTTAAATATGTTTTTCCTTGTATTACTAGCTCTTTGTAAACACAATGATTTCCTTTACATAAGTAGTTCTTCACTGACAAAGTAACAGTA
Organism: Parotocinclus haroldoi; assembly: GCA_034779995.1. Lineage (NCBI taxonomy): Eukaryota > Metazoa > Chordata > Actinopteri > Siluriformes > Loricariidae > Parotocinclus > Parotocinclus haroldoi. The sequence goes on along the minus strand of JAUZST010002461.1, from coordinate 11,073 downwards.
CAGTGTTCCTACTGACTGAAAGCAACAGGGATGAACGCACAACATATGGCTTTGGAACAATTTTGAACAGTGAAGCAAGCAATGTACAAGCAGAAAGTTCTACTACAATTGGTTTGTTTTCAGATTGTATTTAAAGAACCATTAAAGTACTTGGTTACCCCTGCATTTTTGCATAGGCTGATCATGTCCCTTAGCTCCTGTTCAGTCTCAGATCTAGAGCACAGATGATAGCTGACAGGCTGAAATATCTCCCACCATGGCCTGAAGTGGCTTGGAAAACACAATATGCTCAGTGGGAGGAGAAATCTGTGAAGGAAAGCAATTATGTCTGTCAATACACCCAGCTAAATCTCCTGCGACATCTACTAAATGAATGACTTGAACTAACAAAGCTTTATTTTGTTTTTCAAAAGTAGTGAATTGAATTTATTCTTGCAGCAGAATAGTACCTACAGTGCTTTCATTAAATCATTATACCTCTCATAAACTTACCATTTGTCACAAAGCATCTTAAAATAAATGAAATCTAAAAAATTTTCCTAACAGCATTAAAAAATATGATAAACTATTAAAAGTAAATTGGCTATATACCTGTTGTGGAGAAGTAATCAGCACTTTTCGGACAATCAATGTAAACTTGCTCAATCAATCACTTTCCAAATACTTTCCACATACCAAGATAGCTGGCCACCACCTTAAATCAACTGGAGCAGTTTTGATTACAGAGTGAATCCTACTGTTCCTTGATGGATTTTACTAGTAGAAAAGAATAGCTGGAAATGTGTTTTTAAAAGGGATCCAGGCTAAAGTTGTGTAAAGGATAAGTTATGAGAAAGGTAGAATAAAATGTAATATACTTCAAATATTTCTATGGCACCTTTCAGAGCATAACTAAGAAGTGGATAGTGTATGACACCACCAATATCTTGCCTAGATTGGGCCATTCTTCTAAATGAATGAGGGAGTTACCATATGTGCACTGACAATAGTGTTGTTCACAAGCTGCACTCCTGCCAAATGTACTGACCTGTACCATACAGGTAAAGCAGCATAACGAGACATTAAGACAACACTCTCAAACCTGGATGTGTATACTTCTAGTCAGCTACACAAGAAGACTAGTAGCATTGTCAGGGAACAAACTCACTCGGGACACTGTTTACAGCACTACCATCTGGCAAACTGTACAGGTCAATTTACACCAGAACAAACAGACTGTGCAAAAGCGGAAGCCACCCTTACCTTCCAAGCGAGTAAAATTATGAGGAACATTAAAACAGGGTAATGCTGCTAAATACGTAATGCACCTTATCTGTGAGACTTATCTACTCAGGGATACTACCAAGAGTTCAGTTTGCAACTTTGAAGGACTTACAAGTCTTTATGGCTGAGATTGTTTAATAGGTGCAATTAACAGTACACCACAAAAATACATCATACCTGCTGTTAAACATGGTGGTGACATTGTGGGGTGTTTTCAGCAGGGACTGGACCAGAGTAAAATTGTCAGGACTGAAAGGAAAATTCTTGAGTAAAACCTGTAGCCTTCTGATAGACATAGGCTTCCGATCTAGCATGACGATGATTGTACACAAACATCCAAAAACAATTCAATGGCTTAAGGATAGAAAGGTGAATATCCTTGTGAAGCCAAGTTAGAATCATGACCTACAGTTGATGTATGATCCATTGCCACTCACTATTGAGTTTTACTAAACTTTAACCAATTCTGTAAGAAGTAATGTGTAAATATTTTCCAATCCACGGTATGCAGAGATGCAAGCCAAACAGACCGTTAGTTGTAGATAAAGCAAAAAAAGTGCCATTACAACGTATTACATATGGGAGCTAATCACTTTTGTTATTGCATTTCTTACATTTGTTGTTAGTCTCAGTGTATTTAGGAAAAAGTACAGCAAATAGGTAAAGATTAAAATAAAACTGAATTATATTTTATTTGTTTATGTCACCACTTTAGAATAGGAAGATGTGAATACATATTCCATACAGCTTGTTCAAGAACAGAACAGAATGAACCAAAAGATTCTAATAAACAGTACATATAAATAACATCATGAATGATCATACATTTTTACTATCTAGGTAACATTTATTGTTCTTTATTGTCATTCTTAATGTCAACTGCTAGAAATACTAGAATGATTGAACTGGAGATGTACTAGGTTTGACGGAATGTTGAAAGTTTTGGCAAAGCTGCAATCATTACTTCTACAACACTGTGCCTCAGTCTTTACCTGGACTTCACAAAAGTCGTTGGGTCCCAGATACTGCTCACACTCACCAACAACATCTGACCAGCAACATTCAAACAGATGGATGATTGATTTTAGTAATACTGTAGTAGTACTGATAGTGAGTAATACTGGGACAAACCAAGTGCAACCAAACACAATTTAGTCCTGATCTGATCACAAAAAAGGAAAGATGTTTGGATATGAACAACAGAGCAATAAAAATTTCCCTTCATATACTCAAATGCAAAATTGCCAATTTGCTTTTTAACTGTTTATAATCATGGTGCAAAATACAAGCCAATACCTGTATGTAGTTGTATTTGTTTATATAATTTAAAAAATAACTTATTACCATTAGCAAATATTATAACGTGAAGAAAAAATGCAGAACAGTATAGTGCAAAGCGCAAGTAAACAACGCAACACAAGTGGTGTCAAACTGCAACACTGATAATTTGTCTTTAAAAAATAGGTTGAACCTTATTCAGATTTGATGATCCAAATTATTTCATGTCATGAAAGACAAACTTTTTTGTCAAGTTTACAAACAAAGTTTCTCTCTGTGTATACATATTTGTAGCGTAGCTACAATGATTGAAAAAAAGTGCTGTTGCAGAAACTACAGATTGGGATATTAACTAATTTTTATGCGCAGTGTATCAATCGCATAACATTTAAGCATGGATTAACAGTTTGGTGGAACGTTAACACTGTATGAATCAATCATGCTGTATGCATAGGAGTTGGTTGTATAGAAAATACTGCATACGAAAATTAAATGGGGGATATATTGATCTATTATCAGCAAGATTGAAGTTGGAATAAATATTGGAAAAAATAGAGTAATGGGAAAACAAATAATAAATATCCAGAAAGGTAGGGTCAGGAACAACTCATAAGAGCCTAAATAAGGGCAGTTCTAAAACTCTTGATTATGATGAATTTATATCTGAGATTTGAAGAGCTAAACATTGTAAAGTGAATCTGTGGAAAGCTATTTTATAAATATCTTTATTAGAACTGAAATCTGATCTGGTCTTGAGCGACCAGTGTGTCAGACACCTTGTAGACATCGCAGGTCACACCACAGCAGTGGTGATTTAGCCATTATTTATCGCCACCCCGCTGGCTAGTTGGGCAGGCCATTATGCCCTTGAATAGATGACAGTTTAGAGTGACCAAACACCTAACACGCATGTCTTTGGACTGTGGGATGAAACTGGAGCAAACCCACGGAGACACGGGAAGGACATGCAGACTCCACACACAATCTGCCCTATCTGAACACTATATGAGTAAAACCTAATAGGTATGTGAATCACCCATGTGCAGCCTCTGTGTTTATAAATAGTGGTTATATTTTGTAGTGCTACATAAAGATGTATCTTTTAATCTGGTATAAAAAAAGCAACTGTAATACATAGAGACATGCATTGACTAGTCAGTAATACCTTTACGATTACAAATTGTAGTAAACACACTTACTTTAATGTAGACATTTATTAAACAGTATTGTTCACATAGTCCTATAGGCTGTACTAGCCCATGTTGGTCAGGCATGTGTGTGATATTTACTGAGGATCCAGTGTTGCATATCCGTGGGTGGAAAAATAACTGTATGTGAATCTTTGCTTTCACTATCTGATAAGGCTAGGTTCATTAAACAAGATGTAAGTGCGCATACTATCATACCAAAGACCGGTTAAAGAAGATACAAGCTTTGGAATGTTTTGGAATGAATAAGTCAACAAAATGACTGTAACACCATATAAATGTCGTGGAATCACCTGAAGAAAACCCAGCAAAATCCCAGAGTTCAAGGTGTTCTGCATGGGGGAATTGGCTAAAATACCACAAACTCATTGTGCAGGACTGATCATAAATTAGCAGAAACATTCAGTTTCAGCTAACGCTACACCAGAGGTTCACAACAGATACTGAAAGGAGAGGTTTGTAAACTTTTAAACATCCTTAAATGTACTATTATATGATTTCCTCAATAAATACAAGACCAAGAATAATGTTTGTGCTTCACAATAATTAGGGGATACTTTAAAATGAAATATCCCATAATTAAATATACCCTATTTTTGTGAGCAGTGTATTTATATTGAAGTAACTGTCCAGGTATACAGTCATGTAGACAGCGTCCATCCACTTGTCCTGGTAAGGGTTGTGTTCAAAATGAACTGGGTTAATAATATGATTTGGGAATTTGAGTCATCCCACTTAAATTTGTGATCAGGAGTTTTTGCTAGTTAATACTGAAATACAGACTGAATAATTTATCATTCGCAGCAGACACCTATACCAAGAACAACTTACAACAGAACCGAGGTATTCAGATATTGCCGAATCTTGGACACTAACAAGTCTTTATGTTTCATTTGTGCTGAAATATTACAAATTTAATGAACTTAAGTGATCACTCTGCCTGCCCTGGTGCATCTGGTGTAGTGCTGCCATTTTTATTGTTTTAGATTTCTAAGCTTTATCTCTTTTTGGTCACATTATTGTGGAGCTATAAAAATGTAACAAGTAGAGATTTGGCCACAAACAACACGTTTCTATGTCAGCTTATAGCTTACTTGAGATTTCACAGTGTCCGTACATTACAACACTTTTGGGAAATCCAACTCTGGCAACTCAACCCAGCTGAAAATTGATGAAGTTGCTCAAATGGGATAACAGCACCTGCTCGGCATAGCTGGGAATTATAAATATTGCTTAGAAGATCAGATATTAAACCACTTTGAGTTAGAACCTCAGTAAAGTTGTCTGAGAAAGCAGGAGAGCCAGAAAAAGCTGAAAAAATTCAGTGCATTTTTTATATGACTACACACCACAAACCAGACCCCACTTACATATCACTTTTGATACAAGATCTTCATCTGTTCTGCAGAGGACAAAGCTGTCCAAGGATTTAAAAATCAAGCGGGGTTACTTTAAGATAAGATATAAGACTTTAAGATATATCAACATTTTTTGTATGAGATATGTGCTGACAATATCAACTACAGCCACCAGTTCACCCGTTTTGTTCTCCATTTCCGTCTTTAGCACAACTTCACCCTAGCTGCATCCCAAATCCATGTATATGAAGACTGACTGCGTCGTAGTGATGCACAAGACAAGTGTCAGATGAGCAGCAGAAAATATTGTATTCTGTATAGAATGGCAAAAATACGTTAGAAACATGGGTTCTCTCACGATTAATCTCTTCCACCTTTTACAGCTGCACTACAAAGTGCAATATGATGTGTGGTAACTATGCAATGCCACTCAGACCGTGAATCAATTTCAGCCTCCTTCCCTGAAACACAGTTAAAAATTCCAAAATAGACCAGCTGTGCCTTGTGAATTAAAATATGAGAAGTAGAGCAGCGTCACTGAAGCTGCGCTTCCTAACCTTTCTTTCCTTCTCTATATACATCACTAATATACGCTGCGCATTTCAAAATAAAATATCCCATAATTTTTGGGGATTGACTGACAACAGGACTAATAATGTTTAACATTGGTAAGCATTAATACAATATTAAACTAATTGATTTGAATTAGTAAAAAATACATTGCTGGTGTAATGCTCAGTAAAAAAATATTTTTATTTAAAGTAAACACTTTAAAAACTTTTGATGTCACTGACCACAAGCTAATCTATTTGAAACATATAAACCAATATAGCTACCGCTTACTTTTATAAACCCTAGATCTATTGGATGTGTGTGTGTGTGTGTTGTATGTAATGTATCGAGACATGAGATATGAATATGATATGAATATCAAGATATGATTTTTAGTCCGTATCGCCCAGGGATAATTCCTAGAATTAATCATGAAGTTGAGTATTTAAACAAAAGGAACATTTCTATGTGAATCACAAGACAGTAGGAAAGTCTTCACAAACAGAGACATAAATAATTTGTATCATGGAGTATCTTATCATTAGAGATCTTAAAGATGAAAGCAAGTTTAAGCATAATAACAGGTAATTATATTCATCATGTTATTATTATTAGACTTATGTAGAACCTTGCAGAAACCCGAGGATGTTTTGCAATCAAGCCTCAGCTGTTTAAATCTACTCAATACACACAGAAGAGTGAACTGGCAGCCAGCTGCACAATGTACTCACAACCGGAAACGATAGCCCCCTGTGGGACTGCATCAGGCACAGGGATGGGGAAAATTATAACAGCCAGAATAGAGGACTATCCATCGCTGGGCAAGTAGTCATACACAAATAAACATTTATACATTCACTCACCCTAGGACAATTTAGAAATAACAAAATAAGCTAAAGCATGTCTGTGGACTGTAGAAGGAAGCACCTGAATGTTGCAGAGGTATATCACATAAATCCAAATACACATAAAACCATTACAGGTGGACCACAGAGATCATGGGATGCTAGCTTAGACAGGGTGGGCTCTGGCAAGAAACCCCAAGCAAACTACCATGGCAGACCTCTGGATAGAGGTGCATAATGCTCACAAGAATGAGGAAATAGCCCTTAATTTTTGTGAGCAGGTTCAGTGCTCCAAGTCATTAATAAGATGTCAGATAAGGTGCGCACACCAAAGGGTATCATAGAGGTTACATGGCAGAAATTAACAGATGTTTAAAAAACATAATTGCAAAAAACAGAAATGCCAGTTCCATGTGACTTTTGACATTCAACAATATTATACAGGTCAGTCTAGAATTGGATTATAGACACCAATAGATTGGGATTGCAGCATTATCAGTGACTGTAAATACTCACCCAGGTCACTTGTATTCGATCCCACAAAACATCAACGACAATGGTAAACAATGTAAAGTTATCTGTGCACCAGTGACATTAGCTAATTTGTCAGAAAGGATGTTGTAACACAGAAAATTTAGTTATCGCATCAGGAAAATTGCTCATAATGAAGCTTAATTTAGGCACAAATGCATAAGGAATAGCTCTTAAAAGAAAGCCTAGGCCAAACAAAGTGGGTTGGGGGAGGGAGCAACCATCATTTAACCCTGCTCCCTCTTGGTAAGCAAATTTCTAGAAGGGGATAAAACATGTTTTGGCCACTGCAGTGTTCACAGTGGTGCACCTAAAGGTTCAGTGCATAACCATGCAGTACAGCAGTGGAAAACGGCTCCATGTCATTCCAGCATTTCTTTGTCTCAAAACGCTTGAACAGTTATTACAAATAAATTGTACAATAAACACAGAGAAATTATTTAAAGAAAATGTAATAAAGTATAAACTACTATAGAGTATAATACAACAGTATATAGAATTAGTATGACATGAGCGAGTCTTTTGTCATTATTTAGTCTAGTAAGCATGGGATAATTTATTTTAAAAGTATCCCCTAATTTTTGTGAGCAATATATTTCATTAAACCAGATAATCAGAAAAGCAAATGAAAGGTCAAAGAAAGTTGTGACTATGCAAATGAGATGCAAACTCAATTATCATAAACAGAAGCATGTCAAACTGGATGAGAGTGCTCCACATTGACTGTTCAGTAATACGTATGGTCACCCAAAGCTGCCAACAAAACACTGGACAGGATCAGATTCTGTATCAGGATTCTCGTCATATTCATTTTTAAACATCCCCTAATGTTTGTGAGCAGTGCATTATTGAGTAGTTGGAAGGAACATGCAAAAGATTTGATTAATGCATGAGGCCCAATTACACAGGTTTAAAACCCACTGTGTTAATAAAACTATAAGATAAACTAAGCAAAACTGTTCCAACCGACTACAATTTGCACGCAATCGCACTCGATCAGGCATTTTCAACTTTTCTCAGTGGAAAACATTAAAAAGGTGCTTTTAAAGTGCAGAAATCCATTTGATTCTCTTTGAAACAAAATAATAAAAATAAAAAAATTATTAAATGTGGAAAATTATTTAATATGATTTGATCTAAAGTAGCGTTTCCCAGTGCTGGCCCTTTAGTAACCTATTCTGTCATGCCTAGTTTAGTGTATAGCCTTCTCGCTCCTAATTTAACCCAGCACCGACTTGTTAATTATCTGATTAGATCAGCTGAATCTGGTGCATTAGATCGCCAGAAACATAGCTGGAGTTCTGTAAAGCAGATGCACAGAAAGCCACCCCTTCTGTACTTTACTCCAGCTAACACTATCAAACACAATATACTTTTTTTCTTTCTCAAATTCATAATACAACCCTGCAATCCTATTGATAATGCTGTAAACTTACCACTTACCAAGGCCTCACTCACTTATTTTCATTTCACCTCTGCAGCTTGTTGTAAATGGGGATGTGTTAGAATGCTATAATCTACAGCCATTATTTTTTCTCTTGTAGGGTCTGCATAATAGAATGCTGTGTAGAACAAAATGTTTTACTTTTAAAACACAGTCAGGGTTTATCAGGACATCAGAAACACGGTTTATTATCTGTATGAAAACATATAAGACCAGCCTGCTTGGCCTCGCTTACCATTCCTGTGCTGGTAAACAGCTATCAGGGATTCAAAGTAGAATACAAATAACTTGTGGCTCCCCACAGAGGCGAGTCAAGGTCGGGTCATCTTCATCTAGCGTGTCTCCATTCTTCTTCCTGGTGTATGTGGGTGTTTACTTGTGCGCTGTTTGTGGTCCGATTCTATATTGACACCACCATCTGTTGCAGTGCTGCCGAGTGGTAATGGATGCCTGATAACTCGCTTTCTACACTGGGTTCTCATTAAAAACAGCATTTCCATCACTCCTCTTAAAACAAACAAGCTCAGAAATAAACAGCAGCAGCTAATGGACTATATAATCAGACTTTATAAAAGAGCTCACTTATTAGATCTGAATAATGACGTTATGATAAAGTTAAATAATCAGATATTTGAACGGATAGTTACTAGAGTAAACAATATATAATGAAATAGGAAGATAGAGTACACATAAGCTATAAGTGATAGATAAGAGCTACAGTACATGCTACATAAATATCTACAGTAAATGCTATTTATCTTAAAGGAGATACAAGTAATAACTGTACACATTCCAAGGGAACCTTGAAAATCAGGGTAAAACTAAAATAAGTTTAAAACATATATTCAAACAAACATATACATATATACATATACATACATATATATATATATCCCCTTCTATCTTTTGAGCTCTTCTTTCAGCCAAAGTTTATAATATGAAGGCTACAGGTCTGGAATTTTCATAGACAGAGTGACATATAATATAACAAATAATGTAATAATAAAATTGTAAAACATAAAAGTGACTCCACCACTGCCCTATAAAAAGGTTCTCAGAGTCAACTTTTAGCTAACAGCCTAACAGGGTAAGTAATAGTTTTCCCAAATAAACATGCAACTTCTTACATCATTACATGTACTCAAAGTTTCATTTGATTCCATCCACTCATTCTTGTTAAGTTATAAGTCAAGTGTAGTGTGAGTCATTTAGCAGACTACCTTACGTAGAGGTAATGAAAGGACTTTCTCAAGTGCAGTTTCACAGTGTTGAACCTTGGACCTTCTGACCAGTGGCGAGTAGTGCAGTACCTCAAAGTCTGTGCCACCAAAATACCTTGAACGAGTTGTACTGACTACCTCAGTGATTCTCTGTATAACACTTTCACGGCTTTCCACCTACATAACAAATGATGCATCTGTTCTCCCTTCTTAAAGTCCATAGAGAAATGGGTTTGCCAACTTTGAAAGATAAGCTTCTGGCCATATAGTGTATGTAAGGCCCTTTTAACTAAAACAGCACAACAACACTAAGTGAAAGTTTTATGTTTTATTTTATTTTTTTAAGATTTATTACTTTGCAAAACACTACACATAAATTAAATACATTAAAATGACTGTATTTAACAGAATGATGGCATCTCTGGACGATACTGGAGATGGAACACCTTGTCACTGAAAACAGAAGACAGCATATAGCAGAAACTATAAAAAGTATCCTCTGCCTAACATATTACATCAGGATTGGCAATATAGTCATCATATTTCTTTAGAAAGGATATATACACTTAAGGATACACAATGTCCTGCAGGGCCAAGACATGATGCTTGTAATTCGAAGTCATCTTCAACAAGAACAAAAATGTCAATTTAACCCTCATGCTAACCCTCGTTATGTTATCACTGTCATAATGATAACACCTGAAACGGAGTTTACAAAATAAATAGGACATGAAATGCTTATCTGATTGCTTGGTGCAGTTGTGTGCTAATGTTTAGGAAAACTGTATGTTTTGTTGTTTTCTGATGAAAAGATGTTAAAAAAATCATCTGTAGAAACCAAATATTTCTGCAATGTATTAAGCCAACATTTTAAAACATATTGGGGGAAAAAAAATTATATTGTTATTTATATGGTGTACTTCAATTTATTGTTAGAAAGTCGGTTGGAAGTCGGTCCTTAAAAAAGATATATATGTTTATATATTATATAAATATATACACACACATACATACATACATACATACATACATACATACATGTGTGTGTGTACGCACGCACACAAATATATAGAGATAGATAGGTAGCTTTTTTGAGAACCCACTTAACAATCACCTAGTTTGACTACGTTAAATGTCAGCATTAGTCAAACAACCTGTTTAGATTAAATTTGCCAATATTTTGTCTTACAAATGTGGCATATACAGTTGATTCCGGTTAATTGGACCATTTCCAGAACATTTAAATTTCCAGAATTTAGCAGACGCCCTTATCCAGAGCGACTTACAATTAATACATTCTTACACTTTAAGCAATTGTGGGTTAAGGGTCTTGCTCAAGGACCCAACTGTGGCAGCTTGTCAGAGGTGGGATTT
>JAUZST010002460.1:0-18028 GCA_034779995.1 Parotocinclus haroldoi | reverse complement strand
TGGGCACAAGGGCAGGAACAACCCTAGACGGGGCGCCTATCCATTGTAGGACACACACACACACACACACACACACACAAGTCATGCCAGTTTAGAGTAATCAAATAACCTAACACGCATGTCTTTGGACTGTGGGAGGCACCGGAGTACCCAGAGTAAACCCACACAGACATGGGGAGGACATACAGACTCCACACAGAAAAGACCCAGGCCGCTCCACCAGGTATCCATGCAAAATAAGCATCCTAAATCTGTCTTACTTAATACTTAACAGTTAACTGTTTAAACCAAAAACAGTACCAACCATGTTAACCCATGTTTGTACGTGCTACCCTCTTTCAAACGTAGTTTGAGATCAAACAGACCAAATGAGTCTTCAATTCTTAGACTTCTTTATTCAATTGAACTCTGACTTTCTCTTAAATCCCAGTTCTCACAACTCTTAAGACCAGTATTGTTTAGTTTTGTGTGCGGACGCATTCAGGGTTTTAACACTTCAGCAGCTAAGGCACAAAGCCACGCAAACTTCTGCAAAGGTGTTGATAAGATGCCATTTGGAATCCTGTAGCTTGAAAAATGCGCGTCGCTGAGCATTTTCAGATGGGGGATTAGCTTACCTAAATTCTCAGAGGGATAATATAATTTGTTCTGTATTGAAACGGCAGCGTGTGATATTCCCCTCCAGGGGCTCACTGGTGAGCATTGTCTCTCACTCTGTCAGGTTCCGCAGCAGCGGGATGATTAAAAAAGCCAGGGATGAGATTTGCATTCTCATGAAATTAACTTGTGGGCAAAAGTTATTTGGCGGGCTGCTTGCGAATGGTGCAGGTACATGTGGGTGAACGACGACGCTTCCTTCGTTTGGATGAAGGACGTTAAAGCTGTTTATGCTGTGCAATTTACAGATACGTTTGTATGATTCGAAGCAACTTCTAAGAAAGGCAAGTGCAAACTACTTCCCACTGCCACGGTAAACTGTTGCTGCGCCTCACTACAATCACGATTGTAAAAAGTCAATTCTGTCCTGATTTGCGGAGCAGAACTACAGGACATGCAGATTTACCGCAGACACTACATTTCTCATTATACCTCAGTATCTTTTAGGGCCAGCTTCTTACGATTTTCCATTCACATCCATGCAATATTAAGAAAGAAATCAGCCATAGCTTACGGCTCTATGTTTTGGAAACTTATAACTGTGTGACCTACCAAAACTACACATTAGATCTCTACAGCAAATGCATCAGTTATATTAGCATGAATTAGCTAATGCAATTAGTAAAATATTCTTAATGGAAATGTCTTCTTTATTTCTCATCCAGAGTCACACCCACCTTAGTGTTAAATCACATACTCTATGTAGTGTGTAACAGGCTTATGTTTATACACATACTAATTGGCAAGCAGAGGGGTACACCTGTGCCCCCCCCCAGTATGACAAGTAGTCGAGAAACAGAGTCAGTCTTCTGTGAGAGAAACATAAACCTGGTAAGGAACTAAACCTTACAGGATTCCTTATTCTTGTTATTCTTATATACCATGTTAAAGTGCACCGCTGTGTTCCTGATTATATTCAGCCTTCGTGTTAAGTGTGTAGAAATGAGTCGGTTTGGGCAGCTTGCCAATTCTCCAGAAGGAACCGCAGGCGTGTAGCTTCATGTCAGCTTTAGGATATTAGAACGTGTCGGCCTATTTGCAGAGGAAGCGCTTACGTAGCCTGCGGGGATATTAAACCTGTTTAGCCAGTTTTAGCAGTCGAAAGTGCAGGAGCAAAGCGTCGTCTTCTGTCTGTTTTCCTTCGTTTCTTCACAATCTGACCGGTTCAAAGAATGGACGGGAACAATGTTAATCATTCCGGGTAAGGCTATCGGTTTCAGTCTGGGAACTTTTCCAGCTTTTGGGCTCAGGAAAGATGGGAAAAGACAAAGAAAGAAAGCTTGATAGGACAGGTCTTGTAGGTTTGGTTCGGTATGCATTGTCTTTTCCGAAGATTGTGGTTCCCGCAAGTCTCACTTGTGGCTCTTTTCGTAGGCGTACGTGCGCGTTAAATGGAGTCCGTGGGAAAGCATGTGGCCAGCTGCCACCATGTGCCCAGCGTGAGGCTGGATGAAGAAATATGGCTTGAAAGAAGTGCTGGTGCTCGTTTGTAGCAGGACGCACGTGGCCTTCCTGTTGCCTTCCGTCATTCAGCTGACCCCTGTTTGACCCGTGCCAAACAGAGCAGATCAGCCAGGGCCTCTGACCAAGCGTTAGCATCTTCCGGCTGCTGCTGCTTGACCTTTCGTTCAGGAGAACAGAGAGAGGAAACGACATGTGCAGGAGCCACAGATAAGGCCTGGCTCTTCCTCCTCGTATGTGTTTTACCTCAGTGTGGCTTGTTCAGAGAACGGAGTGATCTTTGGTACTGACCCAGGTTTTACTGAACAATAGGATGGGGTGCCAGTTATTTAAAGGCGATTCCCAACACATTACTGGTCACATTAGTTACCACAGCTAGTTAGAAGTAGATTTTTACAAAACATTAAGCGAGGAATAAAAGTGAAATGTCTGGTACAAACAATATATTTTCTAAGTGTGTAATGAGTTCCTGAGAATTTCACACACAACAGTTTACTCACAATGGGGCAGTCCTTGAGGCAGATAGGCCACAACAACAGAAAAACACACAGTTTCTGCCTGTGTAAGCCAAAGAACAGAAAGTAAAGGCTGCAGCGGGAACAGGTTCGCCAGATTGGTTATTACTAATATTATAATACTTTACTTAGATTATAATGGATACTTCCAGATTCAAACATGATAATGGCAAAATTACAAAGCTAAAGTTGTCCCAAACTGGTCTCATGAGCTTAGTTTTCTTTAGTGGCCTTTCCAGTCACCTGAATAAGACAGTACTGAAAACATCTGTTTGAATTTTGTGATGCAATCGCATCAACATGGAGCAGAATCTCAAAGGAGCGTTTCCAGCATCTTGTGGAATCCAACAAAGAACAAAGGTTATTCTCCCCTTAAGGGAAGCCGTACCCAGTATTAGTACAGTGTTCCTATGACAGTGTTTTGTAGGTGTATAATGCAAATTAATCTACTCTGCAGTATAATATTTACATTCAATGACATTGAATAATAATGATATACCATAGTAAGTTTTATCTAGTTTTTGGGTTAAAGTTCTAAAGGCGTGATTGTCATTTTTGCAGCTGAGACAGTCATGTCTGTGTCTGACCCTGTCCTCAAACTCTTTTGCATTGGTGGTCAACGAATTAACGTGCGCTTGGGCAGCCAGATTACGGGAAGGCTTTGGGTTTATAAGAATAGAATTGGATTTCAAATTTACAACCAGAAAATAATTTTCACTGAAAGATGGCACGCAAACTACAGTAATGAAATAATGAAACTCTTCATGTCCGTGAGCATATACTGTGTTTCATGTTTGGTAGCAGTTTCACAGATGCCGTATTTATTTCCAGGGTTGCCAGTCCCGCGCAACAAACACCAGACAGGTTTATTGAAGCAATCCCAAAAGAAGTCTATTAAAATAAGTGTACCTGGGAATAAATATTTGCAAATTTGATTCTGCTAGCTGTTTCCGGGCTTTGTTTGAGTGCATGCGCAGACTATACTGGATACATACAGGATCTACTGTACATGCACTAAGAAATCCAATAACTGTAATCAAATCCAGCTCTTTGTATCAGATTTTTAAACATGATTTCTAGACTTTAAGCTTATCTTGCAAAATCGGAGTATGTCGTTTACTTGACCACTTGAATAATCGAACAGCTGCAGAAATCTTATTCTGATCAGATTATTACGTGCATGTAAAAGATGTAAACGCTCTAGACGTCTGCTGGCCCTGGGTGCAATGCAGCTGTTATCGCTATGCATAAAACGTTCTGAAAGTTCGTTTCCTTTTTTGATGTGATACTGATGAGTAATATTTGAACGCTGGGTGTGGACAGAAACAGATTTAAGCTGAAAGCCACATTCCTGGGCATGTGCAAAATAACTAGTCTTAATTATGTTACTTTTCTTTGCTAAGCAATGACTTTTAGTTTTTGTATAACTTTTGATCATATTAGTAGGCGATCAGATACAGCGAGATTGAGCCGTTTCTCGGTATTCATGTCAGGATGATGTCTTGAGCTATTCTTTTGTGCATGTTTAACATCATGATCATTGCAGGGGGTCAGAAGGATTTGTATATCTGTGGAAATGATTAAACTGGTTACCGTTCAATATCAGACCCCATCTGCATCCAAAAGAGGAATAATAATATATAGTAATATAAAATCTTCATCATTAATCAACCAGTCGACCAGACTGAGCGCTCACTGAGTATGCAGAACTCATCTGGTTCGAGTTGATGCTGAAAAAAACCCAAAATCATCTTTCGTTTGCTGTGGGACGTTCTGAAAACGAGCTCCAGATACCAACCAATAGCGTCAAGAGATTTCAGTCGTAATTGGACACTGTCATGTTTTTATCGTTGTTTTTGAGTACCATAATGTTATAAAGCCATGCCATTAAAAGTTGTTGTGTAACCGTATTTTTCTGAATTTGTAGAAACCCATTTTGAATGCATTAAATTATGACTAATGGATGTTTATTACAGGCCCAGAGTGCTATTATAGTTCAGCTGATAGAGTTTAGTTACCCTTAGGGAAATTGCTATGTTTTGCTCTGTTTTGCTGTCTCTCTAAAGGAGAACCTTTGCCTTATAGGCTTGTTGCGAT
Source organism: Parotocinclus haroldoi (assembly GCA_034779995.1). Taxonomy (NCBI): domain Eukaryota; kingdom Metazoa; phylum Chordata; class Actinopteri; order Siluriformes; family Loricariidae; genus Parotocinclus; species Parotocinclus haroldoi. The sequence continues at coordinate 13,298 of JAUZST010002460.1, read as the reverse complement.
GAAGTAGTGCCAACAAATAAACCAGGCAATCAGAGTTTCTTCTCCATTTGTTCCCCTGACCTCAGGCTTGATTTAGCCCCATTACAATGGGATTTTATGACGGCATCTTGCAACATGCCAGTTGGTCCGGGTTAGCTGGGTTTTTGTCACTGTCATTTGTTTATGAATTATAGTTTGTACGCACCATGCTTTTCTTGTTCCTGAATCCTAGGGCTTATTACAGAATTTGTAAGCAGATTAAATTACAGACTCCGCGATTCGCCTTTTTTCCACCCTTTCTAACTTGGCATTTTTCCTCTTTGACAGATCTTGTTGTGTTTTTTGAGGATTTTGTGTGCTTGTGTCGGGTGAAAAACGCTGTACTGACAGTCCAGTTGTAACTGCTGTATTATACGTGCTGGCTGCATGTTTACTGCAAATGGATTTACCAGATTCCTTCATTCCAGCTTTAATCCTGATGATTAGATTCATTCCAGTCCAATTTTTTTGCATTCTCATCTCTCTCCACATTCTTCCACAGTCCCGTGATGGTGAACAGCCGTGTGGAGTCGTCGCCCGTGGCCGTGACGGGTGGAGCAGGGGCCGCAGGTGGTGCGGTCCGGTCGTGTGCCGGCTGCGGCGGACGAATCTCTGACCGCTTCCTGCTTTTCTCCATGGAGCGCTATTGGCATACGCGCTGCCTCAAGTGCTCGTGCTGCCAGGCGCAGTTGGGTGAGATCGGCACCACCTGCTACAGCAAAGGAGGCATGATCCTCTGCAGGAACGACTACATCAGGTACCTCAGCCGTGACTGGTTACAGATATTCGAAATGGGCTATCCTTGTTACTAGGCAAAGGATACACATGCAATGAAGCCTCCAAGTCCTCCAACGGACATTCTGAGCTACGGTACAATTAGCTTTTTTCAGAGCTGGGGACGTGCCCCCTACGGGTGGCACGGAGGTAATGCAGGGGAAGGGGGATGATACAGGGTATAAGGGTATCAATTGCAGCAAGTCGACTGTAAAGGCGATTTGTCATTTAAAAAACAATTATATAATAAGAAGTTGCTGGTGTGTATGAACTACAATGTTCATAAGTGTATGCATCTTTGAAAGTGGTTCTAAAATATTCTCATCTACAGAAGGGGATGGGGCGATGGGGGCTAGGGTATGGGGTACAATACCCGAATACAATAAAGAACATTTTCTCTCAAGTTTTCAACCCATCTGATGCAACACAAATGTATACGTTACTTTGCTTTTTGTTTGGGAGAGTTTGCATTGCGTTGTTTAGGGAAGTCATTTAAAGGAACTCCTTAAAAGCTTAGAACCACTCATGTAGAACCATCCCTTGGGATGTGAAACACAAATGACGTTCTCCGTGCAGCAGGTTGGGTAAACAAATCTGCCTTCTAAAACACTGCAGAAAAGGGATTTGTCAATGTTTTATGAGACACAAATGCATTCAAGATGTTCGAATGGTTGCGGGGAGCAGATGTAAATATACGTAAAATCGGGTGTGCATTTCAAAATACACACATTTTGATGAAACTTAGCACAACGTACCATCCTCGGCTTGTTTTAATAATGGAAAAAAAGGTGCTCTGATGAATAGAGTAATGACATGAAGCCTGATGTTGTACACTGCAACATAAAACGTAGAATTATTTCAACCGATCTCTATTAAAACGACTAAAGACTTTCACTTGCTGCTCGCTCCCTTTCTAAACAAACTGCTGCGGTTTTTGTTTTATATTCCATCTGTTTGAAGCTGCCGGGGCTTTTGATACTTGCTCTCTTAATTTCGTAGCCAGTCATTTCGTTCAGAATAAAAACAAATTAATAGGTTTTTGTTTTTGTTTTTGAACGTGATTGCGTGCATATGTTCTGTAGATCGGTCGACTCGGCCATCCGTGTTGCACCACGCTGAGGAGCGAGGCCTGCCTGAAGCCATCTGTAGCTTATTTGCTTGCGGGGGGAACAAGCTGTGTGTGCGTACAGTAGCCAGGACAAGAGAATATAAAATAACCTCAGTCATGACAGGAACTGTGTGGGTGTGTGGGACATGGGATTGGGTGCAGCCACCACCCTCATAGGCCTCCCACAACCCTTTCATGTGTTTCTGTCCCATAACGAGCAACTTTCAAGGCTTTTCCCCAAATGTCAAGACCTCTTTAGCTTAAGGCATGTTGAGTGGCACGCCATTCAAGCACTAATTCAGAGATGAAATACAAAGAAATTGGACCTCTTTCTTCCTTGTGTATTAAAATCCAAAAATATTGTGGTCATAGTAATTCCGCTGTCACTACTGCTTGCTTGGAATTCACTACAGTAGTGGCGGTGGTGACCCAGTTCTCCTGACACCTGCCTCTTTGTGTGTATTACGCCAAGTTCCAGAGGTGAACGGATTAGATTTGTTTGCAATTATGAAGTGCTTTGATACTGACCTCTGCTTGTTTGGATGTGTGCAGCGGTGTGTTGGCTCGTGACTGCACAGCACCGGTGCCTGCACTACCAAGTCGTTGCCAAGTCCGCCCGAAAGGGCTTGGCATCAAACGCAGATGGGTCGATGCCCGCGTTTAATGACCCTGTTGCCAGGTCACACTCTCTCAAGGGTAAAGAGTCATACAGACCCCCCCAAAACAGACTGAAATGCTACAGATAATATCAGTCTGGCGCCAACATCTTAACGCCAGACCCTGACAGAGATGCTTAGTCATAATTAGAACGAGATTAAGATAAAATATTCTTGAAAAACAAAGCGTTTTTCCACAGGGGTCACGATCCAAGTCCGGCAGCTTCAAACGCAGCCGTGGCAAAAACGGCGTGCAACCGACGGGACCAATTTCTGAACTAGAGTAAAGCCTTTTTAGAGACTCTATACAACTTCATTAAAGTGAAAGATTGCTTTGCTTTTGTAAAGAACCGACTGCACTGGGGTGACCACTAAAGAATCTGCTTGGGAATATAAGAAGCTTGAAGGTTTAGATTGATCAGAAGCCTAGAATAGTGAACAAGTCGCCCTTTGTTAGCTGCACAATGCGGACAGTTGTGGTCACCATAACATGTTGCAGTTTTATTGCCTGCAATTGTAAATGTGATATTCATGCAAAACCTTCAATACAGCATGATTTAAGACTGGACTGCATTATTTTGACCAAAATTGTATGATTTTCTTGGATCACGCGAATGCTTCAGTTCAGATAATCCTCTGAACTCGATTGTTCTGCATGCTCGCATTTTCACGTACAGTGGTGGACAAAAGTCTGAGAACAAACGTGAAAACGTTTCTCTTATGCCTGTTCCCTAAATTACATTACAAGATGCTCTTTGGACTATCGTGTAATTTACAGAATATGTGGAATTGATGCTCAAATGCTGCTATTACAGTAATAGAGGTTTTTGCTTTCAACTTTTAACTCACTGCTATGCTGATTTTGTGATATTTAAGGGGAGACACTGTATTCAATTAGAGAACCATTTTCACTAGTGGTCTCAGACTTTTGGCTCCCTGCTGTATATTGATTTTTTTTTATGGCATATTTGCCCACATTTTCACAGCAAAGCACATAAAACTGTGGTACACTGTCTGTAACCAGAATGAGTGGAAAATTCTGGCCACATGTCTGCACAATTAATACGTACTTAAGCTTTTGCATTGTTCCAACTTGTCTGACATGGGCTGAAGATGGCTGTGCGTATGTGGTAAAGCATATCCAATCCACAGTGTATTAAATATGTATAATGTGCTGTAGCTAATCAAAAGGGCAGAGTCTCATGGCCAAATGGCGTACCGCAGAGCCTGAGGTCCGATAAAAGAAGGGAGCAATAATTAGGACGAACGGCACTGCATTCTGTCTCCCCCCCCTTATTAAATTACTATTTGGATTAAGATCAAAAATTCATTAACCACGAATCAGTTCAGTTCCAGGATAGTGAGAGCAGGGAGGGAGGAGAGAACGAACGAGGGGATGAAGAGAGAGTTGTAGTTGGCCTTCAAAGTGGAAGGAAGGCATCCCAGGAATAATAGCATGGAGCGAACAACTAGGAGCTCGGTGTCACCGTTTTGCCGTGACAACAGCTTAGGAATCTCATGTTATAATTAGTTCAATTGAAGCTCGTTGGAAGGCAAATAGCCGATACACTTCAGGAATCTGGGGATTATGGATGGTGGGCATAAACTGGCTAATGATAACTGGATAATGATTTACCTAGCGAGCACAAGGCTCTTGTATACAGACAGTGTAAAGGCACAGCAGAAGAAGTGTCACCAAGATACAGGCTGTCAGGAATAACAGCAATATCAACATTGTCTTTACATGCCATTAACTTCATTAAAATGAGTTATTGAACAAATCCGTGCATTCGAAAAGAGCAGGCAAAAAGAATAGAATCATACCTCCCAAGTCTCCCACACTGGCAGTGAGACTCAAGCACTGATCTCACAGACTCGCAGACGAAATCTCACAAAAATATCCACCTATATATACCCTTTTATTGCTTTGACTATAAATATGCGAGCTTCATTCTGGCACTTGGTCAGATCTCACGCATTGCTATTTTCTGAACTTGAGAAGTATGTACACTTACATTCAGACGCCTGGGAAGTACGGATGGCAAACATGGCTCACGACTGAGGATATATTTAGTTAGCTATAAAACACAGGCTCTCAGGATTGTGAGCATTTTCCTCAGATGAAATGGAAATGGTGAGCACAAAGTCACAGTTTGAATCCACTCAGCACTGACCCCAAATGAAACTTCAACGTATGCCTATTATATTGACAAATGAATTGTGTCTAAAATGTCTAAAACTTGAGGTGGTTATATCGTGTACGAATGGAACTTTTTTCAAAATGGAAAGGCAAACATGTGATGCGCAAAAAGCAGGTCGCTGTGTATAATCTAGCTAATGACTGAGGATAAGAGTTTAGCTAGCTAGCGCAAGCCTTCATGTCTGAAAAGGCTTTAATGTATATAATGTTAAAGGCACAGAAAGTAGAAAATACAAAGTCATAAGGAATATCAAAAATGTTTGCATGCGTAACCTCATACTTCTACTAAAAATGCCATACTGACAAACACAAGCCAGGGCATGGTTATTCCTGTGCCCTGTGTTCCCCAGAAGTGCCCCCCCCCCCATGACTCTGAAACTGAACAGGACAAATTGTGGATAAAATGTGTAAAATTAATAGAACAGTACAGTTTACTGATCGTTTTTTCCGTTTTGTTTTGAGCTGAATCATATATTAGCATAGACTATCATGCTGGCTGCTAACAAGGAGTATACCAAATAAATTTGACATAGAAGTTGAGCAGCGTTGCATCGCAAAGAAAAAGTTAAAATGTGAAAAAAGAAATGTACGACGCATAAAAAACACCGATAAAAACGTCAGTGTTGCTTTGGAGCTAAATCGTTATACATTAGAACAATGCTGCGCTCTAATGCTAAATTATAGTGATGTGTTACCCAAACCACTTTGATCTAGAATTTCAGCCTCTATCATATAGAAAATATAACAATTATGCTTAATCCACTTTAAAACTCTTTCAAAGCTAACTGAGCAGTGCTGTAGCTGCTAGCTTAATTGCTTGCTTATTTCATCCTAAAGCACTGAAACAGATGACCACACAGTTTTGTGGTTACAAATAAGACCATAAAAAAGTGATGAAGAAAACAAATGACTTTTATTCTCTTCCCTGTAATACAGAAAGGCTAGGGAACGCTGTGCATAATATGACAATGCCATGGCTTAGCACTGCGAGTGGGGGTTTTTATCTTAGCTTATATACTAGTTAGCATGTGCACACAGTTGCTGTTTTTTCTTGCTTCAGGAGCAGGGCTTGAACTCATTTCAGCGTTCTCCTAAAATCGCCCATAACAACCTCATGCTCAGGCACCAGGCTAACTTTGTGTGCCCTAATTAGGAGCCGAGGGTGAATCAGAGGCTCCCTTTAGCCACCCCCACCCACTGCCACCAATTATACTGCCACGCCACATTAGCTGATAGGCTACAGTCAGCCACTGTAGGGTACTGGTGCCCTGCCATGGAGGCTCTCAAGGTTTCAACACTCAAATGATTGCCCTGGTTGTTAGTAAATCACGGCTTTAACGGTTTACCTTGAGTTTTGGGCTTTACGAATCATGGTATATTCTTTAGGGCACTTTTTCAACGAAGCAATGGATGTCAGCATTAGTTTGTGGACAGTCCTTTAATGTAAAAATGAAGCAGCAGTTAGTTATCTTATATTGTGGTGTTCCAGCTAACCATTATGTTTGTTGTGGCAGGTTGTTTGGTCACAGTGGGGCTTGCAGTGCATGTGGCCAGTCAATTCCAGCCAGTGAGATGGTAATGAGGGCGCAGGGAAATGTCTACCACCTGAAGGTGAGTCAAACATTCTACCAAGGCATGTGTATTTGATAAAAAATGGACATCATCATGGAGTTTTTCTTGCTGTTGGCTAGCATTAGTTTTGGGATTTTCTTGAGTGAAATTTTACATCATTATGTGGCATTTCTTTGTTCACTATACTTGTTAGGTCATACTTAAAGGTAGATCATATGGTCCTTTATGTGACTTATGCAGGTTCTAAATAACAGATGAACAAGTTATCATTAGTGCTTAGCGCATATCTGAAAAAACTTAATTTGAATTAGTCAGCAAAGAAATATGGTACGTTATATTTGAAGCTCGGTCATTCTTTTCCACAAAAAAAGCTTGAGAAACGTTATCCAAATAAAAGTTAGCCAGTTCCAGTTTGTTAACACGTATAAGCATACATACACTGCTCACAAAAATGAGGGGGTATTTCTTTAAGGCATATTTCATTATGAAATATCCCCTCATTTTTGTGAGCAGTGAGTTTATACGGCAGAGCAATATTTAATCCACTCTGTTTGTCGGAAAATGCCACATAGACTGGCAGGAACGCTGCTTGGCATATGCCAAACAGGAAGGCATTTAGGGCAGTGGTTTTTAGTGATGGTTTCAAAATGACTTGAATAAAGCTTGCTCAGTAGGTAGATAGGTAGGTAAATCATGTCTAGGGCACCAGCTGTACCTAGGATAAGCCCTGTGAACAGGACAGCCATTATCTCAAAGTATGTCAATTCTACCCAGAAGTTTTCTTATGGGTTTTCTTTAGAACAAAGCTTATACAAGGCTCAAACACTTATACACTATATACATATATAAATAAACAAAACCACGCAAAAACTATCAAATATCCCCTATTTGTGAGCAGTGTATTATGATGATATGTGTTCGTTGCTTCTGCTTTTCTGCAGTGTTTCACTTGTGCCACATGTCGGAACCGCCTAGTGCCTGGAGACAGATTCCACTATGTTAATGGCACTATCTTCTGTGAGCATGACCGGCCTGGAGGAGGCATGATCAACACCCATCTGGGTCCACTGCAAAACAGCACACTCATGCCTGACCAGAAGGTGAGTTTCAAGTGTCAGGATGACTGTTAACAAAACAACAGAAACTGAAACTCTCGTATAAATATGGTTTCTCATCTAAATGTTTGAGATTAAGAATTCAGTATAGAGTCACTCAATGAACCGAACAAACATTACAGCTGAGAGTGGTGTGAGAAAGGTTGCTGTTGCTTCATTAGCTGGAAAGCTTGCAGCTTCTCAGATGAAATTTGGGAACGTTAAGAGTTGCCTCATGGAAGTCTGTTATTGCAGAGTTTCTCAGGAATGGCATGGAAGCTGAACTGTTTTCCATTCTCCACCTGTGGCGAATGTCTGGCAGTCTGCAGTGCCATAAAATGACCAAATCAGCATGTAACCCTTTCAGTAGAGTAAAGAAAAAGATTAAGAATGAAATAAATGGCATATTGAGTTATTTAGATGTTTTTAAAATAGTTCCTATGCCTTCCCACGGCCGATAAGAATGTCTTCTGACAGGGAAAAAAACAAACAATCGGTTGAATTGATTGGTTCTTACAAACACATCTTTTCTTGGTTTCCTTAAATTCCATCCTTGGGATGTCACAAATTTAAAGAGAAACATTTAATTGTTGGAACTCCACGAGGGCATCACCATTCCTGTTTTCTAAATGGCATTACTTACGATTACTGTTCACACAAAATGAGCAGTAGTTGAAACAGGGATTATCTATAAGGAACCCCTGCGTCGGTTGGCAGCCAATTTTCCCCCAATGAACTATCAAATTGTTTTAAACTCCGTTGATGGCTACCATTGAAGACTTTAATACAGGGCCTTAGATGATACAGCTCTATGTGTACTAAAGTAAAACAGCAACAATCAAGGATATGCTTTCGCTTTTAGGATAAGCTTGGTCAAGCAGTTAAACTGGCTTACAATTGTGTTTGTTTTTGCCTGGCACAAGGAACAGCTGCTTCCTTACCTTGCCCTGTGTAAGGCAACATCCCCTTATGGGATGGTTCCAGCACATACCAAATCTAACACAAGCACCTGTGATTCAGCTGTATGAGAATGTAGGTAAATGTTTAAAGTCCTTGCTCTCTCTTTTTTTCAGGTGTGCTGAGAAGACCACTTAACACAGCACGGCGTGCCTTCCCCTTGTCCTTCTTTCTTCCTCTTCATCTTCGCATTGTGAATCATCTACGTGTCCCTCCGATTTGTAGATGAGCGCTCCTTAATGGAACTGTTCGAAACGGACTGGAGGATTTTGCTCCAAAATCTTGTTTTTGAGCAAAATTCTGAGACTGGATCAGCCCCTCTTTCTTTCACAGTGGTAAGATGAGCAAGCGGTGGGGAGTTCGTCAATATCAGCCGTGGGATGGCAGGAACTGAAAACCAGCCCTAGCTGGGCCGCTGGTGTGAATATTATTTCTAAGAGTTGAAATGCTTTTTTTTGAGGATGGCGGTTACGCAACACTTACGATTGTGCAGAACGGTGGACATTGTTGTGCTTAATCATGGACGAACGTTAATTCTTCATGCAGAAAGAGACTTTTTGTTGGTTTATGCTCCCAACACTTTTTGCATAACGTATGATTGTTTTGTACTGATGGTCTTTGCCTATGCCATGTCATGCAAAAGTGGACACCATGTCCTGGTTAGGGAACAGAGGGGAATCGAAATGTATATAAACACACACCTTTCTTTTGCTGTCGTATTGTGTGCTCAGCGGCTAAATTGTGTCTTTCTGAGCATTTAAAATGATATATCTGTATAGTTAAAGTACTTATTAAATAACTATAACCGTGGTCCTGGAGAATCTGTTCGTTTTTTGTGATTAAGCAACTGATCTGTTTGTTCTTTACGTTCTGATAAGCCAAGAACATTTGTTTCTGACAAAGTGTGTGTGTGTGTGTGTGTGTGTGTGTGTGTGTGTGTGCGCGCGCGCATTGTGACAAAGGTAGGCTAGCTCTGAATAGCATGGTCAATTATCCTCAGGAATGGAATTCAAACACTCAAGCCTCTGTTATTACAGAAAGCAATCAAGAGTGCGATGCGCTCCAGGCTTGGATTTTGCTCCTTTCTTTCCTTCCACCTAATTTGACTTTAAACTGACGCTTGCAAAAGAGACCGCTCTCTCCTGCAGCATTGTTAACCATTCTCCAACTGTTAACGACATAATCCAGCCTTTTCCCTCTGTCTCACCTTCTACCCCCCTCCCAAAACTTTCTCTCCAGCCACTCCTTATCCTCCTCTTTTCATTAGAGTTCAGTGCTGAACGCTGAAAAGTTTGCTTACTATGGCAATTCTCTAATTGCTTTTTGGCATTTGCCCCCATATATCTTATATATTTAATTAGCTGATTAAAGCAGTTCTGCTTTCTTTATTGTTACATTTGGCTTCCAATCACAACAAAAAACACAAAAAAACTTCTTCAGACCGAAATGGGTTCCAAGCCTACCTCATTATGTCAGTGTGTGTGTGTGTGTGTGTGTGTGTGTGTGTTTCTGGAGAAGGGTTAAATGCCAGCTGTGACTTCTTAAATGAACTAAGATTTCAAGTCTCTTCTTCGAGTCTCAAGTGCAAAGAAAAACTTTCGCCATTTTTTATTACAGCAAACAGGTTTGACATTTTCCTTCCCCCAGACTAACTAGCTTGCTAGCCAACTTGGCTGCTCATTTGAAATGCACAATAGTTAGTACAGTATTTGTTGGCTTGTTAACAATTTCTTCAGCATTTCTGCAAGTAGTTTATTTCTATAGCGCTTTTTACATTGTTGCTTTGTCTCAAAGCAGCTTTACAATCTTCTGTTATCTTAAAAGGCCAATCCCAAATTGAGAAAGCCTAGGGCGACAAGTGGAAAGGAAAAAAAACTCACTGAATGAAAAAGGTTGAAACCTTGGGATGGCCTTTATAAGCTGAGTGTATCATATATATATACACTGTATATGTCATAGCCTAGCCAGCCTTAAACATGCTTTAAACACTTTTGCTAGGAAACAGTTGGGCAAAATCGTTAAGACAAAGCTGTTTTATAATAAAGTCTTAAATACCTCTTGTAGTTTTTGGAAAAATGTGCTGAAAGTGAAAAACACAATATGCTTATTGTCCCAATCATGGCTTTTCCTCATTAGATTTCCCAGCGCTCATTGTGCTCAAGCTACGTCACACCTCCCTACTTTCTCGTTTAACACCAGACCAAAAAATTTTGATTAAATGCACTAAGATGCACTGCTATGAATGTACTCTGATACAGCACTATACCACCTACCAGCATCCCAAGCCTAAGCTGTTAAACACTTAAAAACGATCTCTCACACACACACACACACACACACACACACACACACACACACACACACACACACACACACACACACACACACACACTGTAGGACCGAAGTATAAACACGCCCAATGGAATACAAAGATAAATAAATGTAGCTTGCTGGCTGCACCTAAAGAAGCGTTCATGAATCCACCTGAAAATACTAATTTCCAAAGCAGTATCATCTATTAAACACCATCATCCTGTTCTGCACTGGGTCAGAAAACACAAAACAAATCAAGTGTGACATAAATAATATTTCTGGCAGTACAAGCACACATGCTAAACCTTTTTTTAAACTTGATTTAATGTCGTAAGTTAACATACAGATTGTTATATCCTAATATAGTTTGTCTGAATTGTTAAGTCCTCAGTCAGGAAAGACACAAAAACAGACAATCATATGGCTGTTAAACGGTGCTTACCTGAATATACACTGCATTTTGAAGTAAGCCCTATTTTTTGTGAGCAGTGTAGCTACAGTGGAACCTTCGGGTTTCGTCATTAATTCGTCATTAATTCGTCATTGAGTGCTTGACGAGAACCGAAATAACCGATAACTGAAGCCATGTTTTAAATAACAATAAATGGAAATCCAACTAATCTATTCCAGACACTCCAAAGTATTAACAAAAATACATTTTTATAGAGAATACCAATAGTTTTACATACAGAAAGCAATGGAACTGTTTGGGATGAGCGCGTGCTGGGATGCTCACTCAACGAGAAACAAAGGCAGAATGGAACGGAGCCGTCCCCACTTTAGGTTTCCAACCCAGACAGCAGTGAGCTTTAGCAGGTGAATATATATATATAAGCTTGTGGAACTTCACTACACAGTTTATTTACTACAACGACCGTAATAAACGTGCTCGAATAGCTTTTCTAGACGTTTATACATGAACTTAAGAACCAAAGCTCCGGGGCGTTACTTGCAGAAGAGAAATGATAAATTAAATAAATGCCCTGGGTCCAATAATCCTGTTTTGTCTAGTTCAGCACAACTAAGCTCTCCAAAAAGAGTTGGCGATAACTGAATAGTACGACAACCAGGGCAAACGATAACCGAGGTTCCGCTGTATACTGTATGCTATGCTATGCTATGCTACATCCACCCTTGCAAACAGACACTCTGTTCAAGTTTCTCTGCCTTAGTGAATATTTCATAATTTGAAGCATGTCCTTATTAGAAGCTCACACAGAAGATACGCCCACTGTACACCATCACCTGCCTTGTTTAGAACTACAGTTATTGGGACCCGAAATCGTGAAGAATGAATTTTGTGATATTTATTCCGATCGTCTCTCTCGGCAACCTCGCATCCGGTGCACATGTGGCTACGCGCTGATATGCTATCAGTGATTTATTTCACAGCCAGCGATTGTGGGGAAAAAAGCAGCAGACAAATTCATTTACGTATGCAAATGATCCCAATTGCAATTATCTCCATATCTTGATAAGAGAAGGGTGCTGATGGTAGGGGATTCAGAAAAAAACTCCCCTGACAACACTTTACACCTCACATTCAAACTAATCAAGCCTCAACTGTGCATTACTAATTAGCTTGACATATTCAAAAGCCAATTAACGGTGTCGGGAAGCAGGTCTGTGTCACATCAGTTTTAACGGAGCTGAGCGAAGAACTTTTCATTCAGGTCCACCGACTAAGAAACCCTTGTCGTTATGAAGTATCTTTCTACTTTTCTTTAACATTAAACAAATTGACACACAGATTGGTGAAGCTGCATATGTCTCATAGCTTTGTGGTAAAAAACTAATTATTTCAGTCCTCTAATTATTATAGTCCTCTTTGGACCATTCTTTGTAAATCCTGTAAATCCAGGAGGTTTCTGTGTGTGAAAAAATCCCAGTAGATCAGCAATCCCACTCAGAACCAGCCTGCCTAGCACCAGCAAACCATGTCATGTTCAAAGTCATGTGATATATATATATATATATATATATCCTTACATTCTGAGGGCAACAAATGACTGTGTACTAAACATTAATATTAGTAGCTAGTGCATGTTCATAAGCTCCCTTGCTAACTGTCCAAATAGCAAAGCCCAAAGCAGAAATAAAATCAAAGAAGAATTTCTTAGCTAATGGGTACATGTCAGTGACATGTTATTAACCAAGTCATCACAAATCTAATCTAGCTATGGCATTTCTTAAAACAGAAAACCTTTTCCATGCTAGCTAAGCTTTACTTTATGTACAGAACAGTAAGATCCATTAATAGGCCCAGGACACGAGATGTAATATTATAATTCAGATCTCAGCCTGATAACCAGTCATTTATACACTAGAGGCTTTAAGATAAAAGATATGGCATTACTTGATACTTAGCACACTCTGTATCAGCTGCCTCCGTCTTTCCACCTTTGGCAGTTTGTACTGCTGCCATTCATACCACTATGGTGATTTTGTTCTCCTGCCGCCATCACTTTAAACTGCTCAGCTGTTAGGGTCCCATGATAAAGGAAAAAGCAAACAGCACGGGTTGGTATGTCACAGCAAGCCCTATTGACCAAATTTAGCAGTGGCTACAATTTCTGTAAGCACTAGAGCAGATCATTCTTCCCGAG